>PVJA010056417.1:0-10822 GCA_004027025.1 Myocastor coypus
TTTTTTTTTTTTTAATTTTAGGAAAGGGTCTACAGAATGTTCAGGTTCTCACTACTAGATAGATTGGACTCATAGTGATCCACCTGTACAGCCTCCCAAGAGCTGGGATTACAGGCATTTGTGCCACCACAGCCCATCTCAGTTGCCAACTCAGAGGCAGGGCTGTCACGGCACGGCCGAGGATGGAACCCAGCCGCTGCGCCTGCTTGTGGATGCTTTTATCTGCTGAGCTATTTGGCCGGCTCATAAATAACATAATTTCAAGATAGATCAGAGTTCAAAAGTATGTATCAGAGCATCAAAATATGCACTGATTCACAAATAAAAACAGCATGTAAAATTACTTGGATCTTTTTTTGCCAAAAGAGTAGATAACACAATTCACAATGTCAAGATAAATTAATCAAGCAAAACTGACTCAAAGCTGACACAAACATTAAAATGAGTCTATAATAATGTTAAAAAATAATTATAATTGTGCTGCATAAGTGCTCAAAACATTAAAAATTGACATATAGGACATAATAATGACTCAACTGAGCTATCAGAAGTGAAAATTACAAAATATGAAGTTAAAGGTAAACTGGATGAAATCAATAGACTAGACTCTGCCAAAGAAAGATTAGTGAATTTTGAAATAGAGTGTACAGATAGTATGCCAAATGAAATAGGAAGGATTATTTTTAAAATATACTGAGTGCTCTACTGATCTGTGGGACAACTTCAAGTAGCTAATGAAAGTGTAATTCAAGGATTCCCAGATGCCTGAATAGAGGTGTCTGGCACTTACTTCTCTTTCCACACAAAAATGCCAAAGCAGCAGATATGTAGCTACATCTTTGGTGAGTGACTGTATAAGGACTATGGAAATCAGCCAAGAAAGGGATGGAAGCTTGTAACATTTAGAGACCTGGGACAAAACACAAAGGATGGATAAAATACCTCAGCACATGTCAGGGGCTGCATCTCTACAGCCAGGGTATCAGAACTTCTGCAAGACTAAAGAAGTTTTTTTGGAGGGTGCCTACAGGTTTTCTCCGGTCTCATGTACTCATAGGTGGGGATTTCCAAAAGTTGCATTACTCCACTGTTTAGAGTTAGTATTAGTTCTGGATAAGACTGAGTGGTTTTACTGAGGACAGAAGCCCTAACCTGGATATGGGTGGAGCTACCCAAAAGGTTTTTAGCCTGGATGGAATAAACCTGCTTAAACAAGTAAGGTGATATCTGCACAGTAGGCTTGCTCTTTTTTCAGTACCAGGGGTTGAACTCAGGACTTTGCACTTGCCAGGCAAGTACTTTTTCTACTGAGCTATCTCTTTGGCTGTTTTTTGTTTTGTTTTGTTTAAAGGAAAAAGTAGAACAAAGACAGAAACAAAACAATGTAAAACAGTATGAATGGTGTAGACTTTCAGAACAAGAATGGAATATTAGCAATGGCTGTTATGTTGCATATTGTTATCATCAAATTTGTTGCTGACTCTACCATATATATATATATATATATATATATATATATATATATATATGTATATATATATATATATATACACACACACATATATGCAACAAGATTGATCAAACAGACACTCTTTCAATAAATTTTAATTTTTCTACTTCCTGTTTTTAATTTATTTTAAAGAAAGTATAGCAACAATAGATAAGACATTAAAGACAATATATATTTAAAAGAACAAGATGAAAGTTACTCAGCTGTGGTTGTTATATTACCCATTGTTGTCCTCACTGTAGTTGCACAGATTATAGATGCTAGCATATAGAGTTAGTCAAAGTAAAAATTTTAAACATTAAGTGCTATTTTCATAAAAGTGATAAAAATTAGTATTCAGCTATCCTTTATATGTATGTACATTATTTTTTCCCTTTGGTATTTTTCCTATCTTTTCTCCTTTCCTTCATCTCCATTGTTTGTTCCTTATGTTAAGCAGTAGCCTTGTTTTAGAAAAGGATTTCATATCATCTCCCACTGAAGCTCCAGAGTGTTCCTATCTGGAAAATAACACTGTTGTCTGAATTTAGTTTGTTCTAGCAGTCAGAAACCCTGATAGATTCCTATCCCTAGGACCTCAGAAAAATTATTCTTCACTAGTAAGCAGGTAGCTGTCTATAAACCAAAGTCATTTTAGTAGGTTGACTCAGACCCACAACTCTGAGTGCCCTATATTGTGCTGTAACATAAAGAACAGAAGGGGATGCTGTCCAGAAGTGGGGCATTGGGTGGCCCATCCTTTGAGGAAAAGAGGCTGGTCAGCCATATGTAGGTTCACGTCAGTGCCAGAACTGTAAGAGAGCACACACATGATTCCCACCAAACCGCTCTCCCGATTAACACGCTGGTGCCTATTATTAAGTGGGCTAGGAACACTGCAGTTTCACTGCTGCCCAGACTCCATGTAATGCTGAGGTGAGCTCTCACATTACTGTGATTCCAACCGCTTTCTTACCCATGGGCCACACAGCCAACGATACTTGAGATAAATTTTGCCTGGATCTTCCATGCTCTACTCTGATTCACTCCCTGGAAAACACAGCAGCTGAAAGAGGCAGAGAGAGAAAAGTCAAGGTAAATGCCTCCTCTCTGAATTCATGTAACTGGTGGGTGGGTGGGTGCTGCCTAACTTCCGGGAAAGCACTATCACAGTAGTAGCAGAGAGGTACACACAGCTCCATCTGCCACCACACCTACATGGTTCCCACGATTGGTCACCCTTACACCTTATCTAACCTTAAACTACGGTCAAAATTGGTGTGAATGTAAGAGTGCAGTGCTGTGCTTCTTGACAACACCTCTCCCTGTGAATCTTCTCAGCCAACACCACTGTCTAGTCAGGAGACAAGTTTTTTGTTCCTGTCAGCCAGTCTCAGAGACTCTCAGACGTAACAGAGTCAATATCAACAGTGCTCAAGGAAACCTCGATTACATGAGAGGTCCAACCACTCCTAGAGTAGAAGTAGCCGCATAACATGTACCCCATACATTCTGATATCTATAGCACGTGTTTCTGAACTGCTAGAGTGTTTCCATTTCTTGCGTGGCTCATTAAGACAGTTTGTCTCTTCAACTTTAGTATGGTATGAACGATGGCCAAACTCATTAATCATAACAACATACAATATAGCAGCACTATGCCACCACACCGAGCTGGAAATAAAATCAACATTGTATAGGAAGCTCACACCTCAAGATACATTTTTCAGGAGAAAGTTACTTGATAAGATCATCCTGTAAAATTATTAGAAATGTCTGGTTAATCAATTGCACAAATTCCATTATAGAAACACAAGATATATGAAAACTCGAAGTAATACAATGTCCTCCCAAAAGTATAATGCTATACAGACTTCAAAGAATACAAGGGGGCAAATAGCTTGATTAAGAATTCAGAGAGTACTACTTTAAAAGTTAAATGACTTTAATATAATATAGTTAATAAAATACAATTATATGAAAATAGGAAGCCAGTGTACAATATGAGTGAACCACTCAACCAAAAGAAAGATATAGATTAAAAAAAAAAAAAAAACAAAACAGAAATCTTGGAAACAAAAAATCAATAAATAAAATAAAAAATAAGTCTGACTACCTCAACAACAGTCTAGATAAATGGAATGAGCAATATATAAGCTGGTATTTTTATGTCACCTACCAGCCAGAATAAAAGAAAGCCTAAAGTGAACACTCAGGCTTTATTAAACAAACATATGTCAATATTATTAGACTGTTTAAAGACAAAAAAATAAAATTTAAGGGCATAGAAAATATATGCAATGAAGTAGCAGCAAAAAAACTTCCCTTATCTTGGGAAATAAGTGGACAGCCCCTGTGCATAAGTTGAATAGAAACCACAATGGTATGAACAGAAATGACCTACACCATGGCCTATGCCTTAGTCACCTTCTGGTTGCTGAGACATAATACTTGGCTCTTATAACTTAAAGGAGAAGTTTATTTTGGTTCGTGGTTTACAGAGTCAGCCAGCGCCAAACCAGTCAGAGCTTGGAGAAGGGCATGGGAAGGAAAGCTAGTTCCTTCATGGCATTCAGGAAGTGCACAGACTGAAGAGAGGAGCAGGAAGGGACAGACACCTTCCAGGCCATGCCCACAGTGATGTAATTCTCCCAACCAGACAACTCATCCTAAGTACAAGTCAGCTAAAATGTCACCATAAGCTAATCTTCCTAAGCCCCACCCACTGAACACATGATATTTTGGGAGAACATCCTGATAAAACTATAATATTCTACCTCTAACCCCAAAAGACTGACGAGTATACTGAATGAAAAAAAAAAAAAAATCAGTACCCAATGAATTCAAAGTTGCATTTTACTGTATGAGAACTTTAGAAGGTCAATATCAATTTCTTAAAATAATTAAAGAAATAAGAGTACTTCCAAGGTTATTCCTGGAAGTTAACATAACCCTGACTCTAAAATCAGATAAGCTCCCAACCAAAAAAGAGAGACAATCTCTGTAATGAGCATAGATGCAGAAATGTTCTACAAGACGTGCTGACAAACAGAATGCATCAAATAACTAAAAGGTTGTACATCACAATCAAGTAGGCAGATGCAGGGAAGGCTCAACAGACATGAATCCTTAAAAGTGATACAGAAGCAAGGATAAATACGTGACCATCTATCTAGATAGATATAGAAAAAGTCTTGGACAAAATCTAACATCTATACATACTACAAATCCTAAAACAACATAAGCATAAAAGGACTTCATCTAAATTTGATAAAAGCCATTTATGATATACCTGTTGCTAGTATCATATTAAATGAGTAAAAGCTCAAATCTTTCCTTCTAAAATGAAGAACGGGTCACAGATATCTACTATTACCACTCCTCTTCAATATAGTGTTTAAAATGTTAGCCAGATAAATCAGGTAAGAGGAAGAAATAAAAGGAATATGTAGACAGAAAAAAAAGAAAGCAAATTATTATTTTCACATAACATGATCATTTTCATAGAAAAGCCACAAATGACTTTTGGAATTAATAACTAAATTCTTCATAACCTATTTTATTTTATTTTTTTAACTTTTGTTTGTTTGTTTATTTATTCTTATGGCCGGCTCAGCCTGCCCTGAGGGCAGGGCTGGCACAGCATGTGGTGCTGGGGATCGAACCAAGGTCCCTGCAGCCACCTAACCTTTCCTAAGCAGGCGCTTTAGAACACTGAGCCATCCTGCCGGGCCCCCATAACCTATTTTAAATTTTCTCCCAGGGGGTAAAATTATTGTATCAAGAGCATATATACTATATATAATTTTTCTGGTTTGTCTTAAACTTTATTCTATAGATACAAATATAGTATATACAGTTAAAAGCTACAGATTGATAGTTTCTACAGTTTGTCATTTGCTAGGCTGTGTTTGACGCTATTGTTTTGATTGTTATTGCTAATTGTACTATTTTAGCCAAGGTGACATAATCGTTCTAAGCAATTGTACTTTCCAGTATGCCAAGACTGAGATTCTATGAGTATTCCATAGAAAATACTATGTAGGCCAGTGCCAAAGAATCAGGGGCCAGGCCAAACAGGCAACAACTTCTGATTCCCAATAAATTAAAAAGGTAGGGTCTTGCAATAGACTCCAAACTCCAAAGCTTGCTACACCTGGGAGATTATCTCTGAGAAGTAGTCATTCCATAAAGATTTACAATACTAGAAATAAAGCCACCTGACATAATAAGCAGGCTACAAGGATCAGTCCGGGAACTGACTTTACAAAAAGAAAAGATGTGGAAGCAAGATGCAACACCAGACAAACAGCTCACCAAATGCAAACCTGGGAGACAATGAAGTGAAACAATTTAAAAGCCACCTACCTGGAGTTCTGTGAAGTGGTAGCAGCAGAAGCAACAAAACAGATGAAGGATGTTCTACAAAAGAAGTCAGCACCATTTTCTCTGATAACTACAGAGATGGTGACCAGAATGAAAAACATAGTGACTCTAGGGCACGTGTATATTTTTTTAAAGTTTAGGAAAATGATAGGAACCATGAATGCCAAACATAGGAAAGAAATGGAATCCATGAAACAGATTAAAAAGACATCAAGGAGATGAAAAATTCCACCGAAAATACATGCAACAGAACAAGCCAATGTGAGGACGGGATACCAGATATAAAAGACAGGATTGAAATCAAGAACTTAAGCATTAAACAATGAAGACACAGCAAGCAGAAAAGTTAGGAAACATGGCAGAGACAAAACCACGCATTTCTCTACATAGGATGAATTAGACAATGGTCCTAAGAACCTCCAACAGGTTTTTCACACTGAGGATAGCAATGTGTAACACTAAAACTGTGCTAGGAATGCCTGTCATTCTGGCCTTTTAGATGTGTGCTGCTTCTAATGTAATTTCAGTTATTGCTATACTCTCTGTCAAGTAAATGGCTGTTTTACAAGGAAACAAAAAAAGGTATTAAATGAGAATAAGAGATTAGGAAAATGCCATAGGATTGACCAGCTACAATTTTGTATATGCTTAGGTTTCTAAATTTCTATGTAAAAATGTGCAATTGCTTTTATCACATTCTATAGGGATTTATTAGAATATCAATGATTGATGGAAAATGCCAGTTTCATGTTAAGACTAAAGTACTTAATATTCAGAAAGACAGTGATGTTAAGCTCAAGTACCTATGTTAGAAAGTAATAGTATCACTAAGCTTCTCTTCTGGAGGGTTAACAACTTAAGTAGACAGACCAAAAAGTAAGAGAAAATGAAGGGCTACAAGGATAGCCAATATTTTGGTCCTCGCCCTTCAAGGTCAGTGAGGACTCAGGACATAAGAGAACCTGTACTGTAACATCCTATAACTCAGTGGAGTTCCAAATTTTCTGTTCAAGGAGATTCTGGGGCCACAGAGGAAAGAGATCAATGATGGATAGTGTGAAGTTAGTGATCAGGAAAACAAACACTTCTTAAAAATAGCAAGGGACGCAAAAAATCAGTCCAAAAGCTGTTAGATGATACAAAGAATAACATAGGATGAATTGGCATAATGACAAGTAGAAAATAGCACAAATGACATAAAAAAAAAAAAAACTATTCACAGAAGAAATGACAGAAAACTTACCAAGCATGGAAAAAGAAATTAACATATAGATAAGTTAGATAAGTGAGGTTTACGGAACTCCAAGTCATTACTAGAAAAAATCTTCCCAAAGCATATAATAGTAGATTCCAGAATTTCAGAATAAAAACAGAATATTAAAAACTGTTAGAGAAAAGCAAATAAATAATTTGTAAAGGAAAGCCAGTCAGAATCATAGCAGAAGGGCTGGCCAAATACCTCAGCAGATTAAAGCACCTATAAGCAGGCTCAGGGTGGGCGTGCTGTGCTGGCCCCACTCCTGGGGGCAAATTGATCTTGGGCATGGTTGGGTGCACCTGTAATACCAGCTCTTGGGAGGCTGTAAACAGGTGGATCACTAGGAGTCTGATCTAGCAGTGAGATCCTGAATATCCTGTTGACCTTTCCTAAAATACAAAAAACAGAAAACAAAACCAAACAAAAAAGCAGAGTTTTCAACACAAACCCCTCAAGTCAATGACAGCTTGTAGCGAAATATTTCTATATGTCAAAGGAAACAACATCCAGCAGAACTGTATACACCTGACAAAACTAATTTTCAAAATAAATGAAGAAATAAGATACTTCTATGACAAAGAACACCTGGTGAAATTCATGACTATCAAACCAGCCCTCCAAACTGTTTTGAAGAATGTCCCGAAAAGAGTTAGGGATTACAGTTCCATTAACCCTCATATAATTAACCCTAGCCTGTACCAGGCAAGGCTAGTAATTAAATGTAGGGGACCAATGACAGGAAAATAACATGAATATCAGAGTATTTATCATTGACAAATAAGTCAAAACACATCAGTACTATCAACGTAAGTGGTTTCAATTTACCAATAAAAACTATCAGATAGGCTGAATGGATAAAGAAGCAAGATCTAACAATATTCTGCATATAAGAAATACTGTTAACTCAAAAAGACATTGATAGGTTGAATGTCAAAGGATGGGAAACAATACTCTATGCAAAGGGAACCCAGGAAAAAATTGGGATAACTATTCTATTTGTAGAAAATGTCGATTTCCAGTGAAAGCTGATGAAGAGAGATGAAGAATATCATACATTCTTGTAAAGGGAAAAATACAAGAGGGAGAGATAACAATCATAAATATATGTGCAGCCGGGTGTGGTGGCGCATGCCTGTAATCCCAGCGCTTGGGAGGCTGAGGCTGAAGGATCAGTGTGAGTTCGAGACCAGCCTGGGCTACAAAAATGAGCTCACAGCCAGCCTGAGCTGCATAGCGAGACCCTGTCTCAAAAAGACAATAATAATAATAATAATAATAATAATAATAATAACAATAATAATATACGCAACAAATATGAGAGCACACAATTGTATAAAGGAAAAATTAACAGACTTCCTCTGTCACAGATTCATTAGACAGTAAAAGCCAAAGGAATATCAGAACTGATGCAAACTTTTGAATAAATGATCTTAGTAGACTTTACAGAGTGCTCTACCTGACAAGAACAAAATAGTATTATTCTCACCTGCACATACAATCTTCTCCAAAACATCACAAAGCAGCTGAAAGAACACGTGTAAGTAAAGGTTAAGGAATTGATATTATCCTATGGACATTATCAGGCCATAGTATAGTAAAATTGGAAATTGATGGCAAATGAAACTAGGGAGAAGTTAAGCTCTCATTATTTGTGGATGATGCGACACTCTACGTACAGGACTCCAAAAATTTTTGAACTAAAAAGACTTCTAGATTTAGCAAATAAATTCAGTAGCATATCTGGATACAAAAAAAACAAAAACAAAACAAAAAAAAAAACATTCAAACGTCAATAGCATTCCTATACACAAATAACAAACTCACTGAGAAAGAAATTAGGGAAACAACACCTTTCACAATAATGTCCATAAAAATGAAATAACTAGGAAGCAATATAAGGAAAGAAATAAAAGATCTTTACACTGAAAGCTAAGTAGTCTGGAAAAGAAAACAAAAGAAGATATCAGAAAATTAAAAAAATGTTCCTTGTTCTTGGGTAGGCAGATCTACTACAGTAAAAATTACTATGCTTTTCTTATGTATAACTAGTTCAACTCTAAGAACACTGGCTGCCAAGGTGGACAAGTGGGTGTGTTCTAATCTCTGCTATTTCTGATGTTAAACACGTGAATAGAACCAGAGAAGTCAATGTCACTACATCTTCCCACTATTGAGAGACATTCTCCTCTGGCCAAAATGATTTTCAGAATATTTATAATCTTCCTTCATAATATTTTATTCTATGCTTTAAGGGGTGAGATATTGAACATCAGAATATCCAAAAACAAGCACGTGTGTGGAGAAAATTAGAAACTCATCATGAAATGAAAGTTGAAATGAAAGGATGCTAGATAGTAATGAAGTTAGAAGAAATAGCCTTCTTAATAAAGGTAAATATACAAGCAAAAAAGATAATATTATAGCGACAATGGCTCGTAATGCTGTCTTTTGTTTTCTATATGACTTGAAAGGCTCATATATCCAAAATCTATTTTGTATATGAGACTAGGGCATTTTGAAGTTAATTTATGCTTTAGATACATTATATAAAGATATAATTTTGTAGCATCAACAACTGAAAAAGGTGAAGATAGAACTACTAAGTGGGTACAATTATAAACAATTTTTGCTTACAATTGAAGATAAACACATATAACCTTAAAATAAAATACTATCATGTTCAACTTAATCCCATGGTAACCACAAAGAAATCAACTAAATAATACACAAAAAGGAAATAAAAAGGATTCAAATATTTCTCTAAAAAAAAAATATAACCTTAAGAGAAAACAATAAATTCAGGACAAAAAAATGCTTTAATATATATCAAAAGGGGGAAAACTTTACAGAAGACCCTCCTGACAAGTTATTACTTTAAATATAAATTAGTTCAACACTACAATCAAAAGACAAAGATTGGCAAAATAGATTTTAAAAAATAATCTATCTATGTACACAAGATACATACAAGTTGAAACAGAAGGCTAAAAAAGGAAATAACATCCAAATGTCAACCATGGCAGAGGTGGGGGATATATGAACAAATAAATAGACTTTAAGTAACAAAGTATATGAGACACAAAAATGGGTATTAGAAGTTCATGAAAGTTTGTGGAGCAGAAAGATAAAATATTATAAGTTTAAACTATGCACCTAATGACATAACATAAAAATTTATGAAGTAAAATGTTGCAGAATTAAAGGGAGAAATATTTCTGCAATAATAAGTGGGTATATCAATACTTCATTTTTAACAATAGAATAGAAGAGAAGACAGTAGTGAGCTTGAATACTTGAATAACATAAGAAACCAATAATCTTTAATATATAACCAATAATCATATATATATATATATATATATATATATATATAAAAAGAAAATACTCAAAGTACTGAAATTGTGAGCAACAGTGTCTTAGTTACTTTTTAATCGTTGCTGAGACAAATACCCGACACTCAAGATGAAGGAAGGAAAGGTTTATTTAGCTCACAGTTTGTGGAAGTTTCAGTCCATATTCGGCTGGCCCAAGGCTGAGTAGAGCAGGGCGGAGAGCATCCAGTTCATGGCGGCGGAACAGCAACAAAATGGTGGCAGAGGCAGCCAACCAAACAGGGCAGCAGAGCAGCAGCACCAGCTCGAGCTCTAGTCTGTCTCTCTGTCTCTCTTTATATTACATTCAGGCTCTCC
>PVJA010056418.1:0-10800 GCA_004027025.1 Myocastor coypus
GCATAGAAAAAAGAAAGAAAGAAAGAAAGAAAAAAAAACAGGAAAGAATATACTTCTCTTTGGACTAAGAGGAAGCAGATACATATACAATCAAAGGTTTTGCAATTGCAGTGTGCCACCAGTGAAGCTTGTGACGTTGGAGGCTATTGAATCTAAGCCTCCTAAAGCTCATCTCACCAATCTAGCTCTGCATTCCATGTATTGTAATTAAGGATTTTTTTGTTTTTCTTGCTGGGTGGTCATGCACAGCTTATTCTAAAACTTCAGGCTTCATTTCTTGGTTTCTGGATGTCAGAAATCTTACACTGTGGAAGAGGCAATGGGTCTTCCATGGACCACTTTTATAAAGGTCACTAATCCTAGTCATAAAGGCTCTGCTTGTAGTGGTACCTGCATGGGTACCCCTTCTTAATACCAACAACTTGGAGGTAAGGATTTTGGTGTGTGAATTTTATGGGGGGGGGATAAACATTCAAACTATAGTAGAGATTAAAGCTAGCATGGAAAGGACTAGTCAAACTGGAAGTAAGGTGGTGTGTGTGTGTGTGTGTGTGTGTGTGTGTGTGTGTGAGAGAGAGAGAGAGAGAGAGAGAGAGAGAGAGAGAGAGAGAGAGAGAGAGAGAGATGTTTCCATTAGGAAAGAAAGAACAACTGGGAATTAGAAACAAAGAAGGCTGTTTTTCATGTTTAACTCATCTTGAGTCAAAAATTTATTCTTGCATCTCTCCACATTAGCAATGTTCTGAGGTCAGCTGTGGGAATAGGTTAAGTAGAACCAGAGAGGTTGTGACTGGTAGACACATTGTCCTTATAGTAGCATGGAGAAACTCAGCATTTGAGGTTACTATAGTGCACAGCACTGGGGAAGTTTTGTATGGGGTATTATTTGTGCTTTCCAGTGAAGCTCTAAAGTGATATTATTAAATAACTGGACAATACTGTCACCTGCACTGCCCCTTTTCTCCTTTTGATGAAGGTGGTTGATAATCAAAGTTATCCTGGAGAGCACCAACCAAAATCCCAGAGGTTACTGACACTGTGCCAGTAGCCAGTAGCACTGTAGGCCAATGTGGGTTCTTAGAGCCTGGTCTCCCCTTCTTGAGATGTGCACTATCAACTGTTGATTCTCTTATGGGTGCTGATCTGAGCTCTCTAATGAGGAAGTATCCATAATGAATGCTCATTTTTTTGGTTAATGTTGCTTTTCTGATTAATGCCATGGATACAAATGAGGCCAGTTCATTGCTCTTTTTGCAGCTGGAAAAAGAAGCATTTTGGTCTCTGAGGTGCCATTTGCACAACTGATCTCATCCATTATTTATTGGTTTTATAATTTAATGCAGCCTTTTAGATGCCAACAGGATGTCATCTTCTCCTGGGTATTATCAACTCCAGATTATAAATAAGGAAACAAGCCTTAGAAAAGTTGGTATGAGTATTGTTCAGAACTGTCTGGGAAGTAAATGGGAGATGGTAATGCAGGTTTTCTGATGGCAGAATCTGAGTTCCCTGACTCCTCAGCTTCCCCTGCTAGTTTCTCACAGGATTACAGAGAGGAGACCCCCACTGTCTCCTTCTATTGCACGGTCACACCCTGGATGAGCTACGTGCAGGGATGAGTTTAGGAGATGATGAAAGGGGGAGTTTGAGAGAAGGACACAAGTGGAAAAAGCAACCATAGGAAGATATAGCCCTCCTTTCATCTTGTGAAAAAGTGAGTAATCTAATAATGTAGGGAATTTGAAATGCAGGTGTAAACATGGATGATGTCCTGCCCATGCCCTAAATGGCCGGATGACCCCATTTGTCCAGCATCTTCTCTTTCATGGAGAATTCCTTGTGCTAACAGATGTGTGTGTCACTGGGTGACAAAAGCTGTTGTTTTACTGTTAAGAACATTTGGACATCAGAGGTGTCCCCCCCCACCCCGCTCCCTGTCTGGAATATGACAGGAACTACCTATCCAACTGTATGCATGTAGGTTAATTTTCAGTCTCAAACTGAAGTTTGATCAACCTATTAAAATATAATTAGGAGTTGATATGAATGTCCACTTACTGGTTTTTCTTTTTACTTTTTAAAATTAGCATATGCTTATAATACATGATTACAGTTGTCATGAGGAGTTCTATGTATACATCTTAATTCTCCGTCTCTCCCTTTCCTCCCTTCCTCCCTCCCTCCCTCTCTCCCTCTATTTCTCTTTCTCTCCCTCCTTTACTCCCTCCCCCCCAGGTATACTCTGTGTTGGTTGTGTTTTTCCACCTCCACTCATGACTTTTTGGAGCCCTCAAACATAGCCTTTTTAAAAGCTATCTCCCAACCCTTGTTCTACTAGAGTGCTTATCTTGACTTATTTGGTTCTGGCTGGGCCTCCTCTTCCATTAGCAGGACAACAAATGATCTAGCAGATGTCTTAAATAGCTTCTCCCCTCGGAGGAACACCGTCTTCTATATTTGCTCTGGGCCTGGTCAGCTAATCCTGTTATAGAGCATATTCAAAGGAATCACTAAGAAAGGAGAAATTAGCTCTTCAAGGATAATTCTAAATTTATAAGAGATATTTCATAGACTCTCAATGAGTCTATATCATGGTTAGACTCTTTGCGGGGAGAGAACAAAAGTATGCAGTTAGGCATTCATATGTTGCCTGGATCTGAACAGGCTTCAAATGAGACCAGCTCCTTTCTTCCTTGATTCTGATGAAAGTTCTCAGATGCCTGGCCTAGCAAAGTGACACAATGTGGAAACTGGGAATTGTCAATGTCCTGAGTAGAGGTGCTAGCAAGGAATGGTGAAAATTCCTGGGGCAGTGTGAATAATAGAACAACCACCATGCTTCCCCTAGATCTGACAGTAGTTTTCAGAACACAGGCAATTTTCTGTCTTCCTCTAGGGGATGTAGCTTACTCCTTCTTTAGGGACCCATAATTCCTCAGTACATGATGGTTAAATTGTCTGTGTTCCAGCCTTTCAGTTCCACAAGTACACCTCATTCACAGCATTGCGTAAGTGCTCCCAAGAGCTTCTGCATAGTCATCAGGGAATTTGTCCAGAAAGAGAGAGCTTTTCTAGCCTTTTCTTCCCAGGATCTACTATCCCTGCTAGCCTACTGATTCAGATTTTTATTTTCCTGTGGTAGGGACTGAATTCAGGGGCCTGTCATGGGCTGTGCAAATGCTCTCCTGCTGAGCTGCAGTCCATACTGGCCTACTGATTAATAAAGTTGATTGGCTTTTGACTTACATGTTATTGTTGGTTGGAGAATGGAGAGTTTCCAGTAGGACTATCTAGAGTCAAGATGACCAGAGAAGTGGGGTGGGGGTGGGGGAAGAAGGGGGGAAATCGAGCCAACTTGGCGTCTTTCATTATCCCATATGCTCTAAGATTGAATGGGCATCAGGCAAGTCAACTCTAAGGAGATTTTGATTAATACTGCTTTATATATGATATTATAAAGAAAAATGACTCATTATTTCTTATTAATTTTAAGAGTTTTAGGGGTTATAAATAAGCTTTTCATCACTCACTGGAAAGTAATAAAGCCTGCTTTTTTTTTTTTTTTCTGCTCTGAACTATTATGTCCCAGCTTGCCTTTTTCTGCCAGCCAGATTTTTGTCTACCTTTAGTATACTTACTACCAGTTTGTGGCTATGTAAGGAATGAAAACTAATTTTAATATTTTTCAAGATAAAATATAACCAGTTTTGTAAATCTGCTACCCAAAAGAGCATGAATTAAATGCCAAGATTAAATAGAAATTATTTTGGAATACTTTTGTTTTCAGTTATTTCTATTACCTGTCCCTTTTATTATCACACATGCATATTTTCAAAAAATAAACCACAACGTTAGTGTTAAACGAAAGATATCCCATGACTGACTATGAATTAAAAGTAGGTGATTTGTCTCTCTGTGCATCCATCCATCCATCCATCCATCCATCCATCCAGTACTTAGTATGTATGTACAAGGCATGAATCTGGGAATGAATCAACAGCTTTAAAGTCACAATGACCTGGATTACAATTTAACTTTAAATTTATACTAGTTGTGAGATCAATAAAATCCACAATCTCTGCAACCTCAGCTCGGTCATCTCAAAGTGTTTTGAAATCCCTTCCTCAAAGGGCTGTGCTGTTACATGCTTGATATCTGGTATATAAGGACTCCATAAACACTGTCTTCCCTGTTTCACTATCCCCTTTCCTTTTCTTGATTAATGAATTTACACTTTTAAGGATAGTCACTTTAAATGGTATTTACCTTCATCCTCCCATTTTGCTGTTTTATTAGGAGCAGTAGTTAAGAAAAATAATAGCATGGCCAATATGATGAGCCAAGTTATCCTGAATGTTAATGTTTTTCAAAGATTTTTAATTAACCCAGCAGATAAGGGTGTCTCAGAAGAGGCTGTTTCTGCTCCCTCACCTTACCTACCTAAGAACTGAAAGGTAAAGTGGTGGTCTTTATTCCCTGTTGCTGCTTGAAACAGACATTTTCCATCATGCCCATTAAATTTTCTCCTTTGAGACTTATTATTGGATATTATTTATTGCTGACTCAAGCAGCCTTAAGGGCAGGTCTGGTCAGGAAGGTGGAGCTGGAGATCGAACTCTAGTCCCCTGAGCCTGACTGGGTTTGCCCTAGCAAGTGCTTAAACAACTGAGCTAGCCCACAAGCCCCTGAAACTTCTATTTGGTAATGCTACTCTTTTCTACTCCTTTGTGCTGATTCCCCTCCTTCTTTTCTTCTCTTCCCTTCCCATTTCTCCTCTCCCTTTCCCTCCCCTTTCCATCATTCATGGGAGAATTGGCTTATTCTCTTATATTTACTCAAACATTACCATCAATCTTTTTCTGTAGTACTCCCACTGATGCTTCATCCAGAAGACAGCCCCTCAAAAGCTAATGTCATCTTCAGTGACCTTTCAATTTACCAGATTAATGATAGAACACTTGAAAGGTTACCAGGTACTATTGTACGTTCAAAGAGCAATGGCATATACATGATCTCTGTCCTCATGCAGTGTACATTGTAAGGGTGGAAATACAAAACAAAACCCCAAAATCAAGTAAACAAGAAGAATGTGATTCACATAGCTATTAATAAAGGAATAGATATACCATTGTGTATAGGGAAAATAGAGCTGGAAGGAAGAATTGACATAAGAGGGTGAGGTTTTGGAGATGGTGAGATGTTGAATTGAGACAGAAAAAATGAAAAGGTTGATGATACAAAGAGCATATAAAGGAAGAATTCAGGAAGAAGAAATCAGAGGCAATAAGCATGGAGTTCAAGGAATAGGAAGTTGGAATCAGGGGAGTCAGAGAGAGGGAACTGCATGAGATAGGCTTGTGAGGTGTATCTATGCATCTTTATTGACTCCGTTATTTGTATTTCAAGCACACAGAGTTGAACTGCAAAATCTCTTCAGTTAAGGCACTCCACAGCTGATGTGAGGCTTTCTTTTTAATTAATTTTAAACAAATTCCCCACTTTGTCTTCAATTTTAAATTCAACTCTCCTTAGATTTTTGTGTGTTTATTTTTTACAAACTATATTATTTCATTCTACTCTATCCATCTATTTACATACATGGGTCCATGTTTGTTAGACTTTAAAGTACTAGAATTAATAATATTTTGCAAGAGCCGGGCTAGCAAGTCAGTGGACTAACACACCTGCTTGGGCAGAGCACAGCAGCTGGGGTTTGATCCCTGGTATGCCGTGCTTGCTCTATCCCTGGGTGTGATGGTGATTGAGAATGAGCGTGGTGGCACGTGCCTGTAATCCCAGTACTTGGGAGGCTGAAAATGGGAATCACTATGAGTCTGATCTATGTAGTGAGATCTGTAGACCCTGTCCTAAATACAGGGGAAAAAAATTCTTGTTTTGTTCTTTACATTTTTTATTCCACTTAAAATTTTGAAATCTCTTGGCTAGGGAGATATCTCAGTAGAGTAAGTGCTTGCCTGACAAGTGCAAGGGCCTGAGTTCAATCCCAGTTCTGAAAGAAAAAAATATGTTAGCCAAAATTTTGAGATCTCTCTATATTTATATATGTATCATTTGACTTGTTCCGCTTGCTAAACTAGCCGTATATGTATCTTTCAGTTATCCATTCTTTAATATATAACTATTTGTTTTTAGTTCTGTAAACAACACTGAGGAACTGGGCATGTTCCTCAAAGTAGGAATGTTTGGTCATAAAACCTGGACATTGTCTAATTATACTGAATACTAACTGCTTGAACACCTAAATTCTACTCCTGTATGATTACTCATTAACAGTGTATTGTATTCTGTTTATTTATTGCTATGAACTGGCATGGCTCTCTGTGGTCCTGCAGAGAAATGGTGGGGAGATTTAGAAAATAAAGACAAGAAACAAGAGGTGAAGTCAGGGGGAGGCCTCTTTTCCCATAGGAAAAGAGGACTCAACAGCAACAATAGTAGGGGTGTTTACTTATACTTTTGCAAAGTTAGTGTCATGAGACACAAGGTTGCCTAGTGCCTAATGATTGAAATTGTCTAGGCAGGATGTTTTTCTCAAGCCTGAGGTACCTTGACTGCCTTAGGTAACATGGCCTTGTTTTGCCCCAACACATATGGCCAATTTTCAGCTTCAGCCCCTCCCTACAGTGTACTGCTAATCCAACATAAAACTTTCTGACTTGTGAAACTATCTTTTAGAATGCTCCATCACATTAGCCTTGCTATGAAGTTGGGCATGTTGTTGGGCATGCTGCATAAGCATCATCTTGGGATATCACATCATTATTACTTGGAGATATACTTTGTCTTGGATTTTTATTTCTTACTCATTTCTGGCATACTCTATTGTTTGTAGGAAATGTCAGTGGCTTGCTGATAAATGATAGCTACTTTACCAAGAGTGTTTCCTATCTAAAAATTCCTGTTTTTTTTTTTTTTTTGACTTCATGTGAATTATATCTTTTAATATAAAGTTCTCAATTGGAACTCATGTTTCCTCGCAAATCTGGTGATATCACTCACTGAACTCTAGATTTCAGTGTTGATTTAGAGAAGTTAGAGCTTTAGAAGCTCTGAGGAGTTGCTTAGAGAAGTGCTATTTTGATCTTCGATATTTTGTATATAAAAAACATGAAAAATTTTTCTGCTCAGGAATTTATAATAACTTCTCTTAATTTCCTCTGTCTTAAAGTCTTTATTTTCTATCTCTCTGTCTCTTTTTTCTGCCTTCCTGCCTGCCTTCTTTCTTTCTAGTGGGAATCTAAGTCAGGATCTTGCACTTTCCACACAGGCACTTGTGTCACTGAGCTATATCCATGGCCTATGTGTCGTGTACTTTTAACGTGTTAGGTCTTAATGTGGTTCTTATTGTTTCTCCTTTACTCAATACTTTATAAGAGTTTTATACTGGAAACTCAAATCTTTCAGAGCTGGACACTTCCTTGAATTATTTTTTGATGATTTCTTTCCACCTGTGTTCTCTGTTCTTTCTTTTCAGAGTTCTGGCGTTTGAAGTTATATATCTGTCTTCTCTCTATCTACTGATTTACTTCCTAGAAGGTTTCCTTAGCTTCATTTGTCAATGTTTTTGTTGAGGATTTCCTCTTCTGTTGTCATTTTCTTAATTTTCAAAGGGCTCCTGTTGGTTTGATGGATATTTAAAAATATCCATTTTTTTTAGATAAGATATTTTTGAGGCTATAAAAGATAGTTTAAAAAGCCTTTTTTTCCCCCATGCATAGTCTTTGCTTTCTCTATTTTTTCTGTATGTCTATTGATTTTTTTCATGTTAGAAGTGTTTCTCAGAATTTTTCTTATTCTTGGTGGTCTGAAATTAAAAAGTTATGTCAGAAGGCTTATTTGAATATTTGTGCTCTATTCACAATTTTCGCTACTGGATGAAGATTTACAATTTCAATGGTAAAGTCCTGATATTAGTACTTTAAGATCTTTTCTATTAGGTTGGCTAGATTCCCAATAGGTGCCACTGCCTACTCGTTGATGGATTTAATTTGACTGACAGTGCTCTAAGATCTAGGTAGGATGAGTAGTCTGGGAACATAGGTGACCTTTCAATATTCAGTGTTCGTCTTCTAATCAGTGCTCATGCTTTGCTTCAATAAATTCGTTCTTTAATTATTCCAATTATCTATGGAACAGTGAATGGATTATTGTGCCCCATCTATAGATTCTTTTTTTTTCTGTCCTGGGAATGTTCATGCTATCCCTTGGATGTACCTCTAGAAGTCACTGAGACTTTTTCAGGGGATCAGAAACATCAGAACTATTTTTACAATGACAATAAGTTTTTATTTGTTGTTCTACCCTTATTTGCTCATGAGTATACTGTGGGGATTTCCAGGAGCTGCATGATGTGTGATAACATAAGAAACTGAATGGAGAAGCAGATAGTGGAAGAACAACTATCTTCTACTAAGCCAAAAATTAAAGAGCTATGAAAAATTTAAAACAATTATGCTTTCTTGTTAAGTTTTTTTTTAAGATTTGAAAAATATAGATCACTTTATAAAATGTTACTTTTATATGTGTAGAATGGGTTTCTTGCTATTATGGTTGAAGTGAATAAATAAATAATATTTGAAAATGATTCAGTTTTAATTTCTCATACAACAAATTGCAGTATATACAGTCTTCATGAACAAAGCTCTTTGGGAGCCTCAGTCATCTTGAAAATTATAAAGTAGACCTGAGCCCAAAAATCTGAGGATTGGTCCTCTAGAAAATAAATCTCCAGTTTTCTATAAATGTGGATGATAGTCACCTGGCCACACGAAATTGAGGAGGGATTTGAGGATTGTAAGTTCTTTTTTAATATAAAATCCTTTTACTTTTTTTTCCTCCTTTGTCCTTTCAGTTCAAAGTATCGTGATATTACAAATAATGAAGCTGAGAGACAGAGCCTGTCACTAAAGGCTGATTTCCCTCTGGAGATGCTTTCTGTTCTGTAAAGTAATAAATCTTACATTGTTGAGGTGATTGTTAATTTCAGCTAAAACATAGTTGGAGCCAAGAGGAGAATGTTTTAATAAGCCAGGAGTTCTTTGTTGACAATGAAGAAGAGTTAAGGGAATGTTAAGGAATGGTTACATGGGTGCCACTGATGACTTTGATAGGTCATTTAAGTGGATGGGGAGTAGCAGAGATCAGATGACAGTGCCTTCTGGGTCTGTCTACTTCATGCTGTTTTTCACCTTTGTCTTTTTCTTGCTTCTCTTTATCTTCCTCCATTACCAGATCACAAATTGTTGATGTTCTCCTTAGCTTAACGTGGGTGTTCTTCTCTTCTCAATAGTCTTTTCCTTGGTGCTATCTATTCTTATGCATCTAGATTTTTATGCAGGTATTGACCTACCTTTGTATTTTTAGTCCAGATCTCTTTACCTTTGTTAGCGTGATTCACATGTCCAATTGGTTACCTAGTATCTCCAAATGAACGTATTCTAGGCATGTCCAATTTAACTTACACATAGGGGCTGGGGAGATAGCTCTGTGGTACAAGTGCCTGCCTGACAAGTCAAGGTTGTGAGTTTGAACCCCAGTCCTGCAAAAAAAAAAAAAAAAAAAAACAAAAAACTTACACAAAGTGCATGTCTGGATCTGTCATTCACCAGCTCTGCTCCCTTCCTTCAGCTGTCCCTTTCAGTTCACAGAATCATCATTGACCCATCTTCTGAAGCCAGAACCCAAACTCCCTGTTCTTCCAATAGAAGTTTTGTTGGCTCAATCTGTAAAATATAACTAAAACCTACTCTTTTTGTCTTGTCCAGTACAATCTTCCTGACCCATGTCATTGACATCTCTTGCCTATATTATTGCTACGATCTTCCAGATGACTCTGATCCTGTTCTCACTCTCTTTTCATTATTGCTCTCCACCTAGAAGTCAGAATGCTCTCTAAAAAAAGAAATATCCTGTTATGTAGCTCTTACAACCTTAAATTCTTCCATTGTGTTTTATATTTATAAAATCCCAACTGCTTCCATGACCTATAAGGTTTTCCATGATTTATTTTCCTTATCTTAGTTTGTCTCACTCTAGCTATGTTGGTATTTTGCTTTCTTGAGCAGATTGTGCACTTTTGCTGCTCTTCTCCATCTCTTACTACTTAGCTAGCTGCTTCTATCCTTTTAAATTTCAACTTAAATGTAATTTCTTCAGCAGGCACTTTCATTACTTTACTTAAAGGCAGTTTTCCATATGGCATTCTATTTGGATTTTTGCTTTATTTGACTTAAAACATTAAATTAAATTAAACTTTTTTTTGCTTCTCAATGCACATAAAAATTTGGAGTTACTTTATGAAGAGATTTCTATACATTTTGTGTTTGGCTGAACAGTAGAAGATCTTACATTTGCTAAAGTGTTGTCAGTTGACAAAGTGGTTCCCATCATGGCCTTGGATGCCTTTTGGGCTGGGGATTTGTTTCTTAGAAGAGTTTAGTAAGGCTTAGTAGCTCAGGGGAAAAAATAGAAGGAAAAACATCAGAGACCATATTGAATCTTGGAACTCCAGAATAATGATTTTTAAACTTTTCCAACTGAACTATTAGAGATTTATTTAATAATGTTAGATCACTTCAAAACAAAAACCATATTCTTGACAGGCTGCAGTTTTGTATTTCCTTGAATTTCCAAATATCTGTGTCAAAATTGTGTAACTGCCTATATCACATTGTATGGAAAGTTATTAGAATATCAATGATGGTCAGAAAATATCATTTACAAGCTAAGTCAAAGGTATTTGATACTCAGAAAGCCAGTGATGATAAGCCCAGTATCTAT
>PVJA010056419.1:0-10809 GCA_004027025.1 Myocastor coypus
GTAGTACTTGAAAATAAGAGACTGGGCCAAATACCATATTCTTGAAAGGGTACAATTTTGTATTTCCATGAATTTCCAAATATCTGTGTCAAAATTGTGTAACTGCTTATATCACATTGTATGGAAAGTTATTAGAATATCAATGATGGCCAGAAAATATCATTTCCAAGCTAAGTCAAAGATATTTGATACTCAGAAACCCAGTGATGATAAGTTCAAGTACCTATGTTACAGAGTAATAGTATCACAAAGCTTTTCTGCTGGAGGGCTAAGAATGTAAGTTAACAGACCAAAAATTGGAGAAAAAGAAGGGCTATAAGGTTAGCCAATATTTTGGCCCTAGCCCTTCAAGGTCAATAAAGACCCAGGATATAAGAGAACCTGTGCTGTAATATCCTATAACTCAGAGGTGTCCCAAATTTCCTGGTCAAGGAGATTATGGGACCTCAGAGGAAAGGGAAGAATGAACTGTGGCGCATCTAAGGAGAGTCACCCAGAGAAAAACATTCTCTCAGGCTTTCACAGAAAGCAAAATGGCCAAGCAATGGCCGTGACTTGTCCCGAAGGTTGACACTAACAACAGTTCTACAAAGTACTGCCTATCGTCCCAAACTTAATCCTGAGGGGATTTGACCCTGGAAGATACAAAAAAAAAAAAAAAAAAAAAAAAATTCATTTTTTTTTAGACTACTTTGACTTCATTCTCCTGTGAGTTAAGAACTGAATATGAAATTTTCACAACCCTAGCTTTTGGGAAGGGTGGGTAAGATGAAACTAAGTTTGAATAATAATGGCTTAGCTGGAATTTTTGTTTATGTAGCACCCCCATGACTTGAATTTCAGGGTCTAATTGAAGACAATTAGAAGAACAATGGTACTGGTTGACACTTGGTCAGCAATGGAGTAACCCTTGTTGTTGTAACTACACATTTACTCAAGTACCAAAAGCTCTTTACACTGGCGCTAGAAGAAAATCCATTTTTCAGATTGGATGTATTTGATTTTGCTAGAAAGGTAAATACATTTAGCATAAAAAGGTATAAAAATGATCTTTAAAAAGTTAAACAGTTGCTCTCCTATATTGTTTTTCTCTACTGCTTAAAATTGTAAGGCTTTCTTTGGATTGATAAATAGATAAATTGATAAATAGAGTTAGAAAAATGCATGTGTAACAGAAGCTACAAACACTGGCACAGCCATGAGCCTTCTCTAAATTACTTAATTTCTGAAATATGTTATCATTTCATTTCCTAAGTGGGAAATTAAGACACTAGAGTCTGCTCAAGTGAATTTCTGCAAATAATATGGTAATATAATAAAAGAACTGATGAGAAATGTTTATTTCTTAATTCCCATTTTGTGCTTGTTTTATCAGATAATGGAGGACAATGGAACAATATTCTTCTCTTGAATTTCCAGTACTCCCCTTACAAAAGTGCCTGACAGACATGAGGAACAACTGTTATGCATGTATGTCCTGTTCCCCTGGGATATTAAAATTATTTCCTTAAACTCCCCCCAAATTCTAGTGTCACTAAAGGAGACTGTAGTGTCTCAGACCATGTATTTCATGACTGTCACCTTTGCAAACAATGTATTTGCAGTAATATCTCTGCTTTGAAAACCCCACTGTTATGCCGGGCGTGGTGGCGCACGCCTGTAATCCCAGCACTCGGGAGGCTGAGACAGGAGGATTGGTGTGAGTTCGAGACCAGCCTGGGCTACAAAAGTGAGCTCAGGACCAGCCTCAACTGCATAGTGAGACCCTGTCTCAAAAAAGACAAAAAAAAAAAAAAAAAAGAAAACCCCACTGCTCTGAACTTTAATTTCACTGGTAGGAAGCATCACTCCATTGTCTTCCCTTAGTATCTACCTGCAGCCTCTCACACTAGACAGATCAGTGAACCCCGGTGAGGATGACTTCCAGTGGATTTCACTGATCATTCCTTCAAGTCAAAATTATAAACACAAATTTGGAAACTATTAGACTGAAGCAAACTGAAAAACGTTCAGTTTTTTACGTCCAATGTTTATAGTTACTGAGGCACTTTGAAATTCTGGTTAAATGAGATATTTGAATGAGACACATGGGAGTATGGGATGAGTAAGTGCATGTCCAGAGAAGAGAGCCTTGATTTGCGATCCATGCCGCAGCATAAATGCCTCTTCCTCACAGCCTAAGAAGCCAGGGGCTCAGACTCTGCATTCTGTGATAATGCATACAAGTGGGTGTTTCCAGGCAGACCATCCTGACTTCATATTGAATTTCCAAATAGATTTATTAAGAACAATTGCCAGGGGCCTGTACACAACTAGCTTCTGTTTGACCTCCTCTTTTTCAAACTCACAACTGACGAACACAATCCTTTGCAGAGCACGGAGAATTAATGAGCACTAATGGGGCATGAACAAAAGGCCAAAGTAAAAAAACTAAAGCTCATGAAATTTACATTTTAATGCTGTTGTCCTCTAGAGCAAAGTATTCCAACATCAAGAAGCATTTGCTGCTAATAAAGAACTTTATAACAACAGAGGAATCATTTGTGATGAAGACAAATTTTAATACTGTTCCTCATCAGCACAGCTGAAGAGGACATTTTTACGTCTTCCTACTCCAGATGGTGCCATTTGATCAGAGCTCCACTCCTTGGTATGTTCAGTTAATTAAAGTCCTTACCATTTGTTAATGGCAGGTTTGTGTAGCAAAATGACTCTGCAACAGAAGTTGATAAATTTATCAAATGGGCTGAGCAGTCATCTTTACTGTGCTCTGAAGAATTGTTTCATTTCTACCTATATATAACCTTATAGGACCTAAATGTGACCTTCGCCTTTACTGCTTTTGGAAAAGAGCTGTTGGGGTTGGGGCTGGGGTGGGGGAGGGGGCAGCAAGATTCTTAGTCAAAGTCATCTCTTTGGAAACGAATAATCAGTAACAAAGGCTTTCTAGCAGACATTTCCAAATGCAAATGTACCAAGATAACATGTTTTTATGAGACTCTCCCTGTAAGTCTCACCACAGGCTACCTAATCAACTTGCACTCATGTTTGCTATAAACTTGCAGCTCAAATAAACTTTTATCTCCTACATTTGTTCTTGTTTTGTCAGCATATATCTGCAACTAAGAGAGCAGCCTATAACCAGAGATTAAAGAAAGAGAAATAGCTAGAAGTCACTGATTAACACAAAAACAACCCCGACCATGCAGTACCTTGCCCCAACTCCATGGGTCTATGGCTCTTTGAACTAAAAATTGCAAAGGGGGATGTGTGTGTGTGTGTGTGTGTGTGTGTGTGTGTGTGTGTGTGTGTGAAGATTATTTAATCTTTGGCAATTTCACAACTCTGGATAGAGTTAGTGTCTGCAAGAGAAAAATCCAAGAAAGGGTCAGAGTAGAAAGATTTTTATTTCACAAACCTTTTCCCCTGGAGGGTTGAAAATGTAAGTTAACTGGCCAAAAATTCAAGAAAAGAAAGGGCTATGAGGACAGCCATTATTTTGGCCCTAGCCCTTAAAGGTCGGTAACTACTCAGAACATAAAAGAACCTGTGCTATAATATCCTATAACTCAGAGGTGTCCCAAATTTTCTGGTCAAGGAGATTATGGGACCTCAGAGGAAAGGGATAAATGAACTATAGTATGTCTAAGGAGAGTCGAGTCATCCAGAGAAAAAACGTTCTCCCAGGCTTTTACAGAAAGCAAACTGGTCAAGCAATGGCTGTGACTCAACCCAAAGGCTGACACTGACAACAGTTCTACAAAGCACTATACATGGTTCCAAAGTTAATCCTGAAGGAATTTGACCTTGGAAAATACAAAAGATCAATGTTTTGTTATACAGGTCTTGCTTTAACTTGCCCTTGATCACCCAGTGGAAAAGCTTAATTACGAGGCATAAAATGCAGAACTAGATTTGTATGATGAGGTGTAAGAGGCTCAAATCAACAACCTCCAACATTGCCAGTGGCACTGGTAACCCACCGCAATTATGGAATATTGGACTATGTATGCATCTACTTCCTCTCAGTTCAAAGGAAAGATTTTTTTCTTTTTTTTTCTTTCCTTACCAATATTGATCAGAAAATGTATCATGTCCACACCTTGTGCTCTGTATTACTATTATGAGGACAATATGCAATGTATCTATTATTGTGAATGTACTACTAATGTGTTGTGAAACTATCATATTGATATTTATTATTAAAAGTAATAAAAAAGAAACAATTAAAAATAAATTCAAAAAGAAATATTTTATTAAAATAAAATAAAATTTATAAATATAGAGCCCTAGGTGGATGAAACATTTTTAAAATTGTTTAAGTGAGGTCTCTTGGAAATAATTTTATAGTATATAGTGGTTGTAAGCTCTAGAAACAGAAAAATCTCAGTTTTAAAATGATTTGGTGGAAAACTGAGCCTTAGGTTCATGAAGTATATGGAAATAGATGCAGTTTGTAAAAGAAAATAGTGAGATAAATATCATAGAGGAGATATGAAAGTTGTTCTCAAGGTATAATTCTCAAGAATTTGCTGTTCTGCTTTTCTCTGTACCCCAACAATGGACAAGAGCCCTTGAAGGAATCCATCTTAACAAGCAAACAAAATGAGCTCCATTTTACTTAAGAAAAATGTTACAAGCAATTAAGCACACTTTTCTAAGCAGCAGTATCTTCTAGTACAGAGATTTTAATACACTGGAACTTCGACTACCACAGGAGAATATGACCACTGTATATCCACACATTGGTCTCAGATGCACAGGCCAAACCTGTTGGTCTTAGCTCAGCATGCTGAAGTTTTCATGAGCATTTCCACAGCGTGTAATGTTAAGTGCTACATGCTGAACTTGAGTGGGCTGCCAGGCAATTTATACACCTTAACACTGAACTTGTTTCTTGATTTGCTAAGTTTTCAATAATCATTAATGCTTTGCAAACATGAAAACAGAAATTCATGGCCGGTCAGGGCTTCTTTGAGAATGGCTAGTGTTGAAAAGGCCACAGCGATCCGCCTGTGAGCCCCTTTCATTCCAGTGTACTGCCCAGTAAGGAATTCTTCAAACTACACACTTAATCACTTTGCATCTTATCGTCTTGATTGTTTCCATTTAAAATGAAAGCACCCTCGGTATTTACTCCCAATTGACAAGCAATCACTTTCTCCAACATGTGTTTGTTTAATTCCTAAGTGTTTTGCTGCTTCCAGGATATCCGTTTGCTGGAAATGTGTTCCTCAAAGGCCATTTCTTAACTTAAAGCTTTATGATCAAAACAGCAGCAAGAAGGAGATAGGTAGATTATTATCTTAACAGAGAATGTTTTAAATGAAGAGTACATGTAAGTATTATCTCAAATTATTCCAAACTTTTGAGTTAGTATTACAAGGTTATGTAATTTAGAGCTACATAGAAATTAACAGACACACTTGAAGACCAAGAAGCTAATACCATTAGCTTTCATTTAAATGTTTTCCATGAAGGAGCTCCACTTAAGGAACTGCATTTACAAAGCAATTGGTGTGAAGCGGCTTAGTCCAAGTACTAAGCACTGCTTAAGTGCAATGCTCCTGTTGAAGTTTCCAGAGTTAGGAAACCATCTTCCAAGTATCTTCTGGCTTTTCATATACCTTAGATTCGTGGAGCAAAGACAATGACTTCAGTGATGAGTGGGGCCAGCGAAGTCCAGCGAATAAGATGCCACTGGGCTCTCACCTTCTCTACTCTCCAAACTTGGGCGAGATGTGCATAGGCACCGTGAACGATGTACTAACGAGACATCCTCTGCACCCAGTGCTGAGCAAGGAAGCCTGCTGGAGACGGGCCTTCCTTCTGAGGGGAACACTTGTTTGAATGAGCTGCCATTGCCTATGCAAGGATGTGATCCAGTTTAAAGAGAGCAATTATTGAACAAAAATGGAAGGGCTCTGAAGACTCTCTTAGGTTACCCATACTTAATTCATAGAATCTTACAAGATGCCATCTCTCCATATACTCCAAGAAAGATACTGTAAAAATACTTACATTTTGACTTGAGACAGAAATTTGTATAACAATAAATTATCTGGCATATATGGAAGAGGTCTTGTACCATATGAAAACTATATGGAAAACCTTTATATTTCATTTTCTGGTAATTAACTTAAATATCCAACTTATAGTTATTTATATTTTTCACTTTAATAGTATTTTCTAGTAACACCCAATAAAACAATATACGTGGGGGAGAAATTCTCCTACTGGGGCTGGGGAGATAGTGTAGCAGCCTAATCATCTGCCTGACAAGTACAAGGTCTGGAGTTTAATTCTCAGTACCAGAAAATAAATAAATAAACAGAAGTGCAGAAACTGTCCTGCTAACCAATAAGGCATCACAAATTGGAAGATGTAGGGTTGGCCAAATAGCTTAGAAGATTAAAGCACCTGCAAGCAGGTGCAGGGACTAGGGTTCTGGGAGTCTGATCCCTGGGCTGGTCATGCAGGCCCCAGCCCTGAGGTGTGCTGAGAGGGCAATTGAGACTGGGTATAGTGGCTCTCGCCTATCATCTGAGCTCTTGGGAGGCTGTAAGCAGGCAGGCAGTTCACTATGAGTCCAATCTAGTAGTGAGACCCTGAATGCCCAGTAGGCCCTTCCCTAAAATACAAAAAATATAAACAAACAAACAAACAAATAAATAAAAATTGGAAGATATAATTAGAGAGTAGAATGTAGCTTTGGGCAATTTATCACAGGACTAGATTATTTTAATGCACTTAAAACCAGTGTAGGGCTGGAGAGATAGCTTGGTGGTCTAAGTGTCTCCCTGACAAGCTCAAGGATCTAGGTTCGAGCCCTGGTGTCACATGCTGTGCTGGCCCAGTGCCAGCCACCAAAACCAGGCATGGTGGTGCATGCCTGTAATCTCATCGCTGGGGAAGCTGAAATAGGAGGATCACTACAAGTCCAAGGTACATAGTGAGACCCTGTACCAAAGAAAGAAAAGAAAGGAAGAAAGAAAGAAAGAAAGAAAGAAAGACAGGAAGGAAGGAAGGAAGGAAGACAATCAATGTATTTACATAAGAAAGAAAAATGCAAATCTACACAACTACAGATTGTTTAAAATGACTGAGCACCAATGGCTGCAAAATCATCAGTCTTAGCTCTTAGCTGAGGCAAAGTTTACTGTTCCAGTCCTCAAGCAGTGTGGCCTTCAGGAATTCTGTGTTCCTTAAACATCTAATAAGGAAGCCAGGCATGGTGGCACACACCTGTAATCCCAGCACTCGGGAGGCTGAGGCAGGAGGATTGGTGCAAGTTCGAGACCAGCCTGGGCTACAAAAGTGAGCTCAAGGCCAGCCTGAACTGCACAGTGAGACCCTATCTCAAAAAGACAAAAAAATAAATAAATAAAATTAAAATAAAGAGGACATTAAAAAATAAAAACATCTAATAAGGAAAGTTGATATTTAAGGTGAATGATTTCTTTTTTATTTTCATTTTTATGTATTTAGCACAGGGTCTACAGGGTCTCACTGCACAGATGGACTCACAGTGATCTTCCTGTTCTCAGCTTCCCAAGCGCTGGGATTATAGGCACATGCCACCACTCCCAGTCTTTCACTGTCTCAGTGCACCCTGGGGCTGGGGCCAGGAGGACACCCAGCAGATTGGACCCCAGTTCCTGTGTCTGCCTTAGCAGATGCTTTAGTCTGCTGAGCTAACTGGCTGGCCCTTGACTGATCTCTTTTTTTTTGTTTGTTTATGTTTTTGTTAGGGTTCTTGGTGTTCTTTCCTCTCCTGCTGCCATCTAGCTAAGTAGCCCTCACAGGATAGAAACCAGTGGCCCTGAGGCATTGTCAGATTATTTTCTTTCCCCAATATTCCAGCCCCCTCCCTAAGCTGTGACCTAAACTTACCTACTGTGAGGAATGGTTAGTCTGCCAACCTCTTCTGAGAGAAACTAGAGGAGAAATAAGGCATTAGAGGACCAGGTCTCTTTGCAATAGGGCTTAGGAGCTGGTGTGCCTGCTCACAATGGAGCAGCTCTCCTTTAAACACCTGTTTTATTTTATTTATTATTTTTTATTTTTAATTATTTAATTTTTGTACATTGGTTCATAGATTGGCACTTGACTTTGAGTCTGGCATCAAGGCACAATATCTGATATCCTGTGTAAGAGCTAGGAGACATGCTGCCATGGTGAGTGAAACTGAACCAGTCCCGCTTGGGAGCAAAGGTTTGGAGAGGGTGTGGTGACACAAAGCAAGAGATCGAGTTGAGCACAAGCCTCTACTTCTTGCTAGAATGGGAATCAGCAGGAATGCAGCCCTCATTGAGGATTTTTAATGCTCCAATTAATCAGGAAACTATTTAAAAAAAAAAACAAAACATTTCTTGGTGTTTTCTGAGAAAGCATACTCAAAAATGCCAGAAAAAAGTGCTACTATCTGCAAAACTCAAAGGCGATCAAAACTCGTGACACCCCTTATAGCTAAGATTCTAAAATTCACGGTGCCATGTTCCTCTTGTAGAAGGGAAATTATTTAAGCTCGTCACAGTGTATCACACTTTTTAAATAATCACTAAAGCTTGTGTGTAAGGGAATGTTTTACACCGTTTTAGTTATCTTCAACTTCAGTAGAAAAACAGAACCATTCTCCAGTGCCGTTTCATCGCAGGCGTTCTAGTTAGCGTGCATATAGAGGTGCACGCATGCTCCTTGCTTCTGTTTTGGTGGTTAGCTGGCCTTGCAAGTACAAGAGACCAGTACTGCGTTGTAATCAATCAAATAGAGGAGAACAGAAGGCCAAGCAGTTTCGAAATGGATGTTTTATCACATCGTTTGAACATTAAATTTGTCCTCATCTGCAAGCCAAAATAGTTGCCCTAAGTTGGCTGTTTTGTGTATAGTTACTTTCATGGTATATCTATCTGCTTTCCTAAACTCTTTGGCATAATTGTTTTTGGGGGTAGGGGGCATTCAGACTACCATAATGCAAACCAGAAGAGAGCTTTGATTTTGGGCTGCCAATTTCGAGCATTTAAAATTCGGCTTGGGTTGTGGCTTTTTTGTCTTTGAAATCCGCATTTTTATTTTTCTCTGTTCTCTAGCTTCGGAGTTCTTTTTCTCCCTGCCGCTTCCCTAGCCTGCACTCACAGTTGAGCCATATCTTCAGGAAAGGCGCCTTGAGGAGGCAACCAGGAGGGAGCGTGAACTGATGGTCAGTGTTTTCCTAGAATATTTTAAGCATAAACAAACAAAATTGAACCTAAAGAACGTCTTTCCTCTTTCCTTTTAAATATCTCTTGTGCTGCATCAGTAGACAGAACTTTGGTTAGTTTATGAGATGCATCCTCTAACACTTGTTTTCTGGGGAAAGGAAACGGCATGGAATGTGGGTGCTGCCACACTCACACACACTCAATCTTGCACTGCAAGGCACCTCGCCCTCAGCCTCCCGACAGGCACAAGATAGGGCCGCATGGCAAAGGGACAGCAAAGGCCGGCTTTCCACCCAGGCTCGCTTTCTCCTTAGGAGCTCAGGCCAGGCTGCCCTTTACAGCACAACACCACAGTAGAGCCCAGGCTCAAACTAGAGACCCCACTCTGTGGGCTGATTTCTTAAAATGATGGTCATTGTCTCTTATGGACAGTTTTTTAATTTTTAAATTTAGTACGGAGTCTATAAGTTTTCATTATGCAGTTCAGTGTCGCAGTGGTCCACTTGGGAGAGTGCCATCTCCCAAGAGCTGGGATTACAGGTGAGTACCACTGTGCCCAGTCTCAATCACTGTCTCAGTGCGCCCTAGAGGTGGGGCTGGCACCGCAGGCCCAGGATTGAAGCCCTGACCCCTGCATCTGCCTAAACAGGGGCTTTAGTTTACTGATCTCTCTGACCAGCTCTCTTACGGACAGTTTGAACTTATATCATTAAATGAGCTTTCTATATTTGTTTTGCAAATATCTAGAGAAAAAAAAACTTTCTGTGCCATAGTATTCTTAAATATTGTACAAGGCAAATAATAACATGCCTTTAATTTCTAACATTGAAAGAAATTAAGAGAACTCTGTGGTTAGAAGCTGGTGTCAGTGTGGCTTGTTTAAGTTACTATGCAGCAGTTATTCCATCTCCTTGAGGTTTCTTCAAGAAACAAATAAGGTTTATAATTAAATAGCTGGATTTTATCATTCAGATGCTGTCTGTTTCAGCTCTTTCTCCTCCTCCTTTTGCCTGTTCTTCTTTCACTCCCATTCCTTTCTCTGCTTTCGCTTCCTTTTCTCTGCCAAGGTCCTGCCATGGTTTGCAGTGTAGTTATTTATCATCTGGATCCTGATTCATACCGGGCAGGACCTGACTTGGCTCCAGCTGAGCAAGCTGCACTCCTAGGAGGGCAAAGGCCTGGTGGGATGGGGTCACAAGTTACCAGTTTCTGATGCTCAAACTGGATTCATGTCAAGATAGCGTAAATAGCTTTTTTTTTCTTCTTTTTTTTCCTTCTTCATTTTTATTTATTTATTTTTTTACATATATTACAGAATTTCAAAACAAGAAAAATTTAAAATTTAACAATGGTTATATTACATGTTTTCATCATTGGATCAGGTTTTTTTTTTTTTTGTCTTTTTGAGACAGGGTCTTACTGTATAGTTCAGGCTGGCCTTGAGCTCACTTTTGTAGCCCAGGCTGGTCTCGAACTCTCACCGATCCTCCTGCCTCAGCCTCCTGAGTGCTGGGATTACAGGTGTGTGCCACCATGCCCAGACACGGATAAGTTTAGATTAATAGATATTGATGTATAAGATTGATCAAACAATTAAACATTAACACTT
>PVJA010056420.1:0-10757 GCA_004027025.1 Myocastor coypus
AAAAAAAAAAAAAGAATCAAGTTTTAGAAGTTGCACAAGCATGTTTCTGTGACTTATATTACACTGGTATATATTATTCCACTGGCATAAATGTGGTATATTTGTGCCTGTGCTATGCTGTTTGTTATTATGACTTTGTAGTGTAATTTGAAATCAGGTATTGTGATGTTTCTAACCTTGCTCCTTTCACTTAGGATTGCTTTGGCTATTCTGAATCACTCATGTTTCTATAGCAATTTTACAGTTGTCTTTCTGTGAATATCACTGGAATTTTGATAGATCTTATACTGAATCTGTAGCTTACTTTTGGCCTATGGTCATATTAATAATATTAATTTGGCCAATCCACGAACATGCGATTCCCATCTATCAGTGTCTTCTTTAATTTCTGTATTCACTGTTGCATAATTTTCTTTTCTTTTTTTTAATGGTATCACTTTGTCTTTGGTATTTTCCATCTTCAGAGGCCTACATTTTAAACAGTATTGAGACTTCAGAACCTTATGCATACTTGGTGTTTCTCCCAATTTACAATTATACATCACAGTCCAAGCCATGAGAGACTCTATTGCAGCAAATAACAGAAGTAATGGGAGACATCAGGAATATTTTATGGCAATGGAAGTTCAGATGACATCTCATGAACGCATCCCATGAATCAAGTTATGCTGTGAGCCTTCCATGTTGCATCACAAATTGGCTTCCATGAACCATACCACAAAGCCAGTACCTTGTCAACATCTGACACTAGAATGGAGTCCTACATGGGAGTGGCATCAGAAGGGTACACATACTCCTGGGTACATGTGCTCCAGTGCATCCAGAGCCTTGGTCTTCAGAGCCCATACAGCACAATTATTGATTCACAGAGGGCTGGCAGTTACCTGGCAATCCCAGTGCTGAATCCCAGTGGTCAGAAGAGGACTGAAGATTATGAGCAGCAGCGCTTGAAAGTTCCTGGGCATTCAAGGTTCTTCGAGAAACATTAGCATCCAAAGGCAATAATGACATCAAGTGCAGAAAGGATCTGCTTTCCTTTCAACAGATTGTTAGTTTTAATATGTTGAAAAAATAACTCTCAAGGTGGTGAGGCTGATAACCTCTTGTAAACATATATTCATAAAAAAAAAAAAAAAAAAGCCAAATAGTTGTAGAAGGACTTCAGTTCATTTTAAAGAGAAGAGAAATAAGAAAACATGGCCAGGGAGACACCTCAGTGGCATAAGGGCCTTCCTCGCAAGCACAAAGACCTGAGTTAAATCTTTTCCTCCGGAGCCAATGCCATGGCCACCAGGGATTGCCCTGGAGTGCTCGCCAGGCTCTTTCTCAGGCTTCAGGCCACTCAGGGTGCCATGCTGCAGGTGGGTCCCACAATGCCTGTATAATTTTCTTCTTGATTTTTTTTATTACTTTTAGTAAGAAACAATATGAGAGTTTCAAAACATGTTAGTAGTACATTTGCAATAATTGACACGTTGTATATTGTTGTCCTCATAAAAGTTATAGAGAGCACAGGGTGTAGACGTGACAAATTTTCTAACCGATATGGTAGAGAAAAAAAGAAAAAAAATTTCTTCTCTTTGAACTAAAAGGAAGTAGGTGTATACACAGTCCAATGTTTCATAATGGCATGGGTTACTGGTGAAACTGGCAATGTTGAAGGCTGTTGATTTAAGCCTCTTATACCTCACGATACTAGTCTAGCTCTGCGTTTTATGCATCGTAATCAAGCTTTTCTGCTGGATGAGGAAGGGCAAGTTAAAGCAAGACCTGTCTAATAAAACTTTCATCATTTGTATTTTCCAAGGTCAAATCTCCTCAGGATTAACTTTGGAACCAAATACAGTGCTTTGTAGAACTATTGTCAGTGTCAGCCTTCAGGATGAGTCACAGCCATTGCTTGACCAGTTTGCTCTCTGAGCAAGCCTGAGAGAATGTTTTCTCCCCAGGTGACTCTCTCTAGACACACTATACTTCATTATCCCTTTCTGCTGAAGTACTATAATCTCCTTGACCAGAAAATTTCGGAAACCACTGAGTTAAAGGATGTTATAGTATAGGTTTTCTTATGTCCTGAGTCCTCACTGACCTTGAAGGGCTAGAGCCAAAATAATGGCTATCCTGGTAGCCCTTTTTTTTCTCTAATTTTTGGTTTGTTAACTTATATTCTCAATCCTCCAGCAGAGAAAAAGCCTGTATAATTTTCATTATACAAGTTCTTTACCTCCTTGGTTAGCTTGATTCCCGGTATTTTATTTATTTGTTTTGAAGCTATTATGAATGGAGTTGCTTTCCTGATTTCCTCTTGTTACTTTCTTACTGGTATAAGTATAGAAAAGCTACTGAGCTTTTTAATGTTACTTTGTATCTTGGTGATTTTCACTTTCAATAGATTATGATAGCAAAAACCAACATACCTACAAGTACAGGAATATAAATCATACCATGAGGCCTTAAGAATAAATAGTTCACCACCCAGACCCTGGGACTAGCATGCGCCAAAGTAGGAACTCTTGGCCTGAGCGCCTGCAGAACCAGAACTTCCCCATCCAGACCCCAGATGCAGCATCTGCTGTGGAACCCTGCAGAAAACTTCCCTGCAGAGAGGCTTGAGGTCAGACCCTCCCAGTTAATCTAAGAGCTGAACATCTTGCCAGAGGAGCACAATGAGTTTACCTACATTGGCTGCAACTGGAAAAAGCTGAGCAGAACAACCGGACTCAGCCAAGTACATCTGGACAAGATCAAACTTGGTGGATTTGGACGCGATTTTTAGTATGCACTAATGGCATAACTTCACCAAAGTTCTATACCAAATGTCAGAGGACAGTGCTATACAAAATCACAGAGAGAAGGAGCAAAATGCAATCTCAGGCCTCAAGCCCACACAAAATAAAAGCAGGAGACACTAGCATAGAAAAAAATGGGAATCACACAGCTAAAATTTCTGAGTTAATAGCATCTGAAGTAAAAAAAACAAATGCAGAAATGTATAGAGGGAATCAGATCAGAAATAACCTCTGCAGTAAAAAAAGAAATTTCTGAATTAATAGTGTCTGAAGTAAAGGAGCAACTGCAAAAAGGTGGAGAGGAAATTAGATTAGAAATAATCTCTGAAGTAGAAAAAGAAAGGATAACTATAATAAAAGAATAAATGCTTCTAAAGACGACAGTGATAAAAAACTTAGAGGAGAACAGAAAAATGATGGAATCCTTGAATGAACAATATAGGAAAGAAACAGATCGCATGAAGCAGTTTCAAAGACATATATGGGAAAATAAAATCTCAATCACAAGCTGGCAACATCATATGAGTGAAAGTGAAGATAGATTCACATCTTGAAGACACAGTCACAGCTAGTGAAAGGGTAAGAAAGGATCTCTTAAAAACAATTACGATGCAGGAAAAAAAAAAAATCCAACATCTGCAAGATGATGCAAAGATGAACAACGTGAAAAAACAGGCATCAACAACAATGGAATAAACACAAATGACAGGAATAGGATATGGGCAGAATAGCAGAAAACTTCTCAAATATGAGAAAATAATCTGGCATTTAGTTAACTGGAGTGTACAGAACTCCAAATAACATCAACCCAACTGAAAACATGCTCAGACATACAACAGTCAAAATCCCAGAAATGGAACACAAGAATAATATACTAAAAGCTGCTAGGGAAAAGAAACAGATCACATTTAAAGGAAAATCCATTAGAGCAATAGCACATTTCTCTTAGCAATAGCACAAATCATGAAATAAAGAAGAGCATGGAGGGACTAGGGAGATAGCTCAGTGGAATAAGTGCTTCCCTGGCAAGCACAAGGTTCCGAGTTCAATTACTGGGACTACAAAAAAAAAAAAAAAAAGCATGGAGCACAGTGCTTCAAGTCCTCCATGAAAACAAATTCTAGCCCAGACTGCTATACCCCACAAAAGTAGAAGGGAGAAGTGAAATAATTCCACAATGAAGCACAACTAAAGAATTTCATGATGTCAAAGCCAAACAAGCCTACATAGACTAATAAAAAATATTTTAGAGAGGGGCCAAAACAACCATAACTCCATGAATGAGAGCAGAAGGAACCCAACAAATAGGAGAGGGTCGAGGGAGATAACTCTGTGGCACAAGTGCCTGCCTGGCAATGGCAAGGTCATGAATTTGAACCCCGGTCCTGCCAAAATAAATAAATAGATAGATAGATAGATAGATAGATAGATAGATAGACAGACACACACAGGAGAAAAAGGGGCAAACAATAGTAGGTAAAAAACATGTCAAACATAAGTCAATTGTAACCATCAATGTAAATGGACCTAATTCTCCAATTAAAAGAAACTGGCAGAGTGGATTAGGAAGCAAAATCCAACAATATGCTGTATACAAGAAACACACTTAACTCATAAAGAGATTCTCAGGCTGAAAGTTGAAGGATGGAAAACAATAATACATGTCCCAGCACCTCAGAAAAAAAGTAGGGGTAGCAATCCTGCAGATAGTCTGAACTTCAAACCAAGACTGATCAAACAAAATAAAGAAGGTCAGTATATATTGGTTAGGGAAAAAATTCCAGACAAAGAGGTAACACTCATAAATATGTATGCACCCAACATGGGAGCACCAAGCTATAGAAGACAAATCTTAATGGACATGAAAAATCTAATACCCAATACCATAATTTTAACATGAGACCTTAACTCCTCTTTATCCCAAAAAGATAGGTCAAGCAGACAAAAAATTAGCAAAGTAGTAGGTCTGAACCAGAACTCGGAACAACTGGATTTAGTGGACATATACAGTGTTCCACTCAACCACTTCTGAATACACATTTTTTGCAGCTGCACACGGGACACTTTCTAAAATAGGCCACATACTAGTCCATAGGTCATGTTTAAGTATATGCAAGAAAACAGAAAGTATCCCATGCATATTATCTGACCACAGTGCAATGAAACTAGAAGTAAATGACAAGAGGAACCACAAGAACTCCAGAAATACATGGAAATTAAACAATACCCTCCCCAGCAACCAGTGGGTTACTGATGAAATTAAACGATATCTACAATTTAATGAAAATTCAAACACAATCTACTGGAATTATGGGATGCAATGAAAGTAGTTCCTAGAGGGAAATTTATAGCCGTGCTCATACATTAAGAAAACAGAATAGGAACAAATAAATGCTCTAATGCTGTACCTAAATCATCTAGAAAAGGAAGAGCAAACCAAATGCAAAGCCCAAACATGGGAGGAAATTATAAAGATTAGAGCAGAAATTAATTCAATTGAGGGAAAGAAAACAATACAAAGAATTAGTGAATCAAAAAGCTGGTTCTTTGAAAGATTAAATAAAATTGATATGCCCCTAGATAACCTCATCAAAAAGAGGAAAGAAAAAAACTCAAATTCAAGCAATAAGGAATGAAAAGTGTGAAGTTATCACAGACCCAGTGGAGATTCAGAAAATCATTAATAGGTACTTTGAGAATCTTTATTCTCACAGAACTGAAGAAAGATGAAATGGAAAGATTCCTAGAAAGGCACAATTTACCAAAACTGAATCAAGAATATATAAGAACTGAACCTGAACTTGGAACAACTGGACTTAGTGGATACATACAGAGTATTCCATTCAACCACTTCTGAATACACATTTTCTTCAGCTGCACATGGGACATTTTCTTTTTTTTTTTTAATTTTATTTTTTATTTATTTTATTTTTTTTCTTGTTTCAGAACCTTTATTTGTCTATTCATTCATTTTTGTGGCCGGCTCAGCCCGCCCCAAGGGCAGGGCTGGCACAGCATGTGGTGCTGGGGATCGAACCGCGGTCCCTGAAGCCGCCCCAGCTTTCCCATGCAGGCGCTTTAGACCACTGAGCCATCCCGCCAGGCCCCCTGCATGGGACATTTTCTAAAATAACAGCCAATATGCATTGTGTCAACCCAATAACAGCCAACGAAATACAAAATGTAATAAAAAATCTACCAACAAAGAAAAGCCCAGGTCCTGATGGATTCACTGCTGAATTATACAAGAAATTTACAGAAGACATAATCCCAATATTCCTCAAATTCGTCAATGAAATTGAAAGGGAAGCAATCCTCCAAAAATCATTCCTGGAGGCAAGTATTATACTGATACGAAACCAGAGAAAGATGCAACTAAAAAAGAGAACTATAGGCGAATCTCTCTCGTGAACATACATGCAAAAATCCTCAGTGAAATCCTCATAAATAGAATACAGAAAATCATTAAGAAGATTATATTAGTTCAATGAGAATTTTTGTACAAATGATTAGAAAAATTATCATGTCTGCGTCCTGTGTTCTGAATAACTATGAGGACAACAATATGCACTGTATCAATTATTGGGAATGTACTACTAACATTTTGAAACTGTCGCATTGTTATTTCTTATTAAAGTAATAGAAAATAAAAATAAATAAATTAAAAAAGAAGATTAGACATCATGACAAGGTAGGCTTCATCCCAGGGATGCAAGGATGGTTCAACATACACAAATCTATAAATGTAATACACTGCATCAATAGACAATCCTGGGCAACAAAGATAAGGAAGGAGGCATTACAATTCCTGACCTAAAATTATACTACTAAGCTACAGTGATAAAATCAGCATGGTATTGGCAAAAAAAATAAGACCTGAGGATCAATGGTCTAGACTAGAAGATGTAGACGCAACTACAAACACACTCAGCCACCTTATCTTCAACAAAGGGGCCAAACATGTTTACTGGAAGAAAGATAGCCTCTTTAACAAGTGGTGCTGGAAAAACTGACTCTCTACATGCCGAAAACTAAAACTTGACCCAGGTCTATCACCATGCACTAAACTAAAGTCAAAATAGATTAAACATCTAAATATTAAAACAGAAACACTAAATCTCCTGGAAAAGAAAGTAGAAGGAAATCTTGAAGACATAGGATAGACAAAGAGTTCATAGACAAAAATCAAAATGCACATGTAACACTTGAGAGAATCAACAACTGGGACCTCCTTTTGCTGAGAAGTTTTGCACATCAAAAGAAATTACCAACACAGTGAAAAGATAATCCACGAATTTCTAAAACAATTTAACTAATAAGTATTCAGACAAAGGTCTTCTACCTAGAATTTCTAAAGAACTAAAAAACATTAGGGTCCCAAAATTCAAAGACTTGATCCAGAAATGGGCATCCAAGATGAACACACACTTCTCGGAGGAAGAAATATTAGAAGCTTACAAATACATGAAGAAATGCTAGCAGTCTGCGAAATGCAAATTAAAATAACACTTATATACCATCTCACCCCGGAAAGAATGGCTATCATAAAGAAATCAACCAACAACAAATGTTGGAGAGGCTGTGGGGAAAAAGGAACACTTCACTGAGGAGACTGGTACAACCATTATGAAAATAAGTGTGGAGACTCCTTAAAAAACTAAGACTGGAAATCCCATTCAATCCACCTATCCCCCTACTGAGAATTTTCCCAGAAGAACTGAAAACATCATATCACAGTGATGGTTGTACACCTGTTTATAGCAGCACAATCTGTGATAGCCAAATCTTGGAAACAACCAAGATGCCCATCACCTAAAGAACAGTTGAAAAAGATGTGGGTTTTTTTATACAATGGAATATTACTCAGCTATAAATAATGATAAACTAGACTTCATACAATGAACAATGAAGAGACAGCGAGCAGAAAAGTTAGGAAATATGGTAAGGGCAAAACCATACTTACATACACAGCATCAATTAGACAATGGTCCTAAGAATCTCCAACAGGTTTTTGACAGGAAGGATAATAATGTGTAATACTAAAACGATGCTTGGAATGTCTGGCATTCTGGCCTTTTAGATGTGTGCTGCTTCTAATGTCATTTCAATTATTGTTATACTCTCTCAAGTAAATGTTTGTTTAAAAAAAAAAAAAAGAGGTAATAAAAGAGAATAAGAAACAAGGAAAAATGCCATAGGACTGACCTGCTACAATTTTGTATATGCTTAGACTTCTAAATTTCTGTGTAATAATGTGTAACTTTTTAAGTCATATTTTATAGAGATTCATTAGAATATCAATGATTGATGAAAAATACCAGTTCCATGTTAAGTCTAAGGCATTTGGTTTTCAGAAAGACAGTGATGTTAAGCTCAAGTACCTACATTATAGAGTAATAGTATCACTAAGCTTCTCCTCTGGAGAGTTAACAAGTTAAGTTTGCAGACCAAAAAAATACAGAAAAAGAAGGGCTACAAAGAAAGCCAATATTTTGGCTCTAGCCTTTCAAGGTCAGTGAGGACTCAGGACATAAGAGAACCTATACTATAACATCCTGTAACTCAGTGGTGTCCCAATTTTCTGTTCAAGGAGATTGTGGAGCCATAGAGGAAAAGGATCAATGATGCATAGTGTGCCTAAGGAGAGTCACCTAGAGAAAACATTCTCTCAGACTTTCACAGACAGCAGACTGGTCAAGCAATGGTCGTGACTCATCCAGGCAGGTAGCTGACACTGACAAAAGTTCTACAAAACACTGTGCATGGTTTCAAGATAAATCCTGAGGGTATTTGACTGACCTTGTCAGATATAAAAGTTATGTTTTGTTACATAGGTCTTGCTATAGCTCGGCCTTAACTACCCAGTGGAAAAGTTTAACCACAAGGCATAAAAAGTAAAGCCAAATTCATATGTTCAGCTATAAAAGGCTCAAATCAACAGATTCTGACCAATACCATATTGGAAAATAAGCCTGTTTCAGTAGGAAATAATGAGGGACATTCAAACAATAGCAGAAGAGGCACAATGAATGGTTCAGATACTAGGCTGGAAAGATAGAGTTCTTTCTGAGTTTCAGATCTGGCTGATGAGGTAAATGATGATCTGGCAGTTGAAGAAAGAAAGACAGAAAACAGAGAGAGTAAGAAAGCATGGGGGAGGGTAAACCACACCAACATTTAGAGACTTTTCAACTACCAGATTTAACCCATGGCCTACAGTGGTGGTTCAGATGAGTGAGATGACCAAGGACAACTAATGCACAGTGAAGAACCGTCTTTCCCTTTGGCTTGTCAGTAAGAACCCCAATAATCCAATGTGAGTTTTCTTCTCTATTTTTCATTCCTGTCATAAAGATTATGTTTAGTAGAAACAAAGGAAAATTATTTTTAGGTAGAGTGAAATTTAAGGTATAAAATAATTTTAAAAATAGACATTTAGAAAAGCAAAAAATAATCCTGTTCACAAAAGTAGCAAGAAGGAGGAGATGGAGTACAACATTCAAAACCTATGAAAAGCCAGGCGTGGTGGCGCACGCCTGTAATCCCAGCACTCAGGAGGCTGAGGCAGGAGGATTGGTGCGAGTTCGAGACCAGCCTGGGCTACAAAAGTGAGCTCAGGACCAGCCTCAACTGCATAGCGAGACCCTGTCTCAAAAAAGACAAAAAAAAAACTATGAAAAAATAACCTTGATTGTTAAAAATAGTGATCTCTTATGAGGAAACTATATATTATAGAGGTAAAGAATTCTTCGATTAATTGTGCTGAAACAATAGAGAATGTACTTCGGGCAGGATCAGATCAAATGTTTATTTCACACCAGAATAAATTCCAAATAATTAAAAACAGCGAGCATAAGGACAGAAGGAGAGGAGTAAAATTAAACATCAAAAAATTAAGACTGAGCCGGGGGTGTGGTGGCGCACGCCTATAATCCCAGCATTCAGGAGGCTGAGGCAGGAGGATCGGTGAGAGTTCAAGACCAGCCTGAGCTACAAAACTGAGCTCAAGGCCAGCCTGAACTGCATAGCGAGACCCTGTCTCAAAAAGACAAAAAAAAAAAAAAAAAAAATTAAGACTGTGCTGGCCAAATAGCTCAGCAGATTAAAGTGCCTGTAAGCAAGCACAGGGGCTGGTGGTTCGATCCCTGGGCCTAATGTGCCACCACTTCCTCGAGGCCCACTGAGATGGCAGTTGAGACTGGGCATGGTGGCACATACCTGTAATCCCAGCTCTTGGGAGGCTGTAAATAGTATGAGTGTGATCTAGTAGTGAGACCCTGAATACCTTGTAGATCCTTCCCTAAAACACCAAAAACAATAGTAATCGTAACAATAATAATAATAATAATAAAGGCTTTCTTGTAATCATCACAATGAACATTGTAATTTTGGAAAAGTACTAAAAAGTTATATATATATATATATATATATATATATATATATATATATCACACAGAAAAAAATCCATACTCAAAAAACATCATATCACAGCAATATATATGTACTCATGTTTATAGCAGCACAAGTTATAAATCTTGGAAACAACCCAAATGGCCATCAACTGAGGAATGGATAAAAAAGATGTGATCTTTTTACTACTCAGTCATAAAATGGAGACTTTTATAGGTAAGTGGATGCACTCAAGAGCACACCCATAAGTGAAATAAACCAGATTCACATGAGTAAAGATTGTACTCCCTAGTATGAGAAGCTGAGAGAATAAGTAGATCAAAATGTACAATAATATTGTACGATGGGCAAGACCTGCTCAAAAGGAAAGAGAAACTGGGATGGAAAAAGGAGAAAATAAGGAAAAGAAAAGAAAAAAAAAACAGAAACAATATATGCATATATATTCACACATAAGACTGTTATACTACTAATTTCTCTGAGTTTGATGAAGAGAAAGGTTTCAGTTAACACTGTTTAGAGAATTAAAAGTCTACATCTTCTAATGAGTAACTAACT
>PVJA010056421.1:0-10765 GCA_004027025.1 Myocastor coypus
TCCCTGAAGCCGCCCAAGCTTTCCCAAGCAGGCGCTTTAGACCACTGAGCCATCCCGCCGGGCCCTGCAGACTAACTTCTTTACCTGTTCAGAATGCTGGGATTACAGATGTGTGCTATAATACCCATAATGATTCTTTTTGGGACCAGGAATCAAACTTACAACTTTGGATCTGCCAGGCAGGCACTGTGCTGCTGAGCACACTCTGATAATGATTTTGGTGTTGTTTTGTTTTGGCACTGGAAATTGAACTCAGGGCCTTGTACTTGCCATGTAGGGACAGTGCTGCTGAACTATATCCCTGGCTCAGTGTTTTTTTTTTTTTTTTTTTTTGTGGAACCAGGGATTCAACTCAGGTCCTTGCACTTGCCAGGCAGATACTTGTGCCCCTGAGCTATCTCCCCGGCCCGCTAATTTTTTTTTATATTTAAAATTTTTTATTAGTGTATGTGTGTGTGTATGTTTTCAATGCATAATGATTGGATTTATTGTGGAAAGTTGGTACATCTTTCTGCTACTTCTGTCTGGGTTTCCTTTTCATCTGTAACACATCATTCTCTCTAGCTGGGCATGGTGTTCCATTCCTATAATCACAGCACTTGGAAAGCTAAAACGTAAGATTGATTGGGCTATATAGTATTCGAGGCCAGCTTAAATAGCATATGCTGCGCCAGCCCTACCCTCCAGGGCAAGCGGAGCCGGCCATTAAAAACAAAACAAGGGGCTGGGGAGATAGCTCCGAGGCACAAGTGCCTGCCTGCCTGCCTGGCAAGTGCAGGGTCGTGAGTTTAAACTCTGGTTCTGCAAAAAACCCACAAGATCTATATCCTTGTTTTCTATTTCTTTTATTTTGCTCTATAAAGTTTTTTTTGTTTTTTTTTTTATTTTGTCTTTTTGAGACAGGGCCTCACTATGCAGTTCAGGGTGGCCTTGAGCTCATTTTGTAGCCCAGGCTGGACTTGAACTCTGCACTGGTCCTCCTGCCTCAGCTTCCCAAGTGCTGGGATTACAGGTGTGCGCCACCATGCCCGGATTATAGAGGTTTTTTATGTAAGAGAAAACGTGATATTTAAGTTTGTGTGTGCTTTATTTCACTTAACAGTCATAGTACTAGGTGCATCTATTTTTACTGCACACGACCAGTTTATCTCTCTCTTGATGGCAGAGGAGTGCTCCATTGTGTATACCTACCATGTTTTCTTTGTCCATTAATCTGCTGATGGAAATATAAGACTTTTCCAAGAGTTATGTGTTATTGGCTGTGCTGCTGTAAGTATGAGTATGGATGTATCACTACAGTAGGACGCCTCTCTTTTGAGAAGATACCTTAGAAGAATGACTGGGTCAAATGGAAATTTTTTTTTTCTTAAACTTTATTTATGTTATGGCTGGCTCAGCCTGCCCTGGGGGTGGGGTTGGTGCACCATATGGTGCAGGGATAGAACCAAGGTCCTTGTGGTTGCCTAAGCAGGTGCTTTAGACCACTGGGCTATCTCACCAGCCCCTCAAATGGAATTTTTATCTTTAGTTATTTTTGGGAATCTTCGTATTGATTTCCATAGTAGTCATTAGTTCTTGCCCCCCCCCCCCAGATGGGGTCTCAATTTGCAGTTTGTGCTGGTCTTGAACTCTTTGTAGCTCAGACTGACCTCAAACTCTTAAGGATTATGCTGCCTCAGCCTCCTGAGTGTTGGGGTTACAAGATGTGCATCACCATGCCTAGCATCTTCTTTTCTTTTTCTTTTTTGGACAATATTTTCCACATGCCAACTCTCCCTTCCTCAGCCTCCCAAGTGCTGGGATTGTAGGCATGTACCACTGTGCACCTTAGTGTTATTTTTTTTTCTTTAAAGAATTTTTTAGTTTAATTTTATTTTTTTCTTGTTTCAGAACTTTTGTTTGTTTATTTGTTTTTATGGCCGGTGCAGCCTGCCCTGAGGGCAGGGCTGACGCAGCATGTGGTGCCGGGGATAGAACTGCAGTCCCTGCAGCCGCCCAAGCTTTCCTAAGCAGGCACTTTAGACCACTGAGCCATCCTGCTGGGCCCCCTTAGTGTTATTTTGATTTGCATTTCTGTAATGCTGAGAGGTGTCGGGCACTTTTCATGAAGCAGTTGGCCATTTGTACTAGTGTATCTTCTGAGAAGTGCCATTCTCTTCAGTTGCCCACTTTTTAATTGGATCTTTTGCATTGTGGTTCTCTAATTGTTTTTGTATTCTGTTTCTATCTATCTGTCTGTATATCTATCTATCATCTATCTATCTATCTGTCTTGTTTGAGACAGATCTTGCTATGTAGTGGCCTTGAGTTCACTTTTGTAGCCCAGGCTGGTCTCAAGCTCACATCCATCCTTCTGCCTCAGCCTCCCAAGTGCTGGGATTACAGGCATGCTCCACTACACCCAGCTTTTATCTGTATATTTTATTTTTTTTAATTTTTTTAATCTGTATATTTTAGATCAGTGTTATAAATATTTGTTCATTTGTGTATTGTCTTTTGAGACAAAGGTCTCACTGTGTAATTCAGACTGGCTTTGTGCTCACTTTGTAGCCCAAGATAGTGTTGAACTTGCAAGGATCCTTCTGCCTCAGCATTTGGAGTGCTAGGATTACAGGCATGCCCCATAATGCCCAGCTGATGATAAACCTTTGAGAGCTTTCAATGCTGTCACTGCCACATATGAGCCATCTAGGCTATCACTGGCCTAGATATTAATCTTCACAAAATTTTTTTCCTATTCTGTAGGTTGTCTCTTCATTCTAGGCTTTTTTTTTTTTTTTTTACTTGATTTATTTCTTTTACGGCCGGCTGAGCCTGCCCTGGGTGTGGGGCTAGCGCCGCCTGTGGTGCCAGGCATTGAACTGCAGTCCCTGTGGTTGCCTAAGCTGGCCTAAACAGGGACTTTAGACCACTGAGCCATCTCATTGGTCCCATCTCTTCATTCTGATGGTGGTTTTCTTTGCTGTTTGGAAACTATTTAATTTGCTATAATTCCATTTATTCTTTTGCGGGGGGTGGTAGCAGGGATGAAATCCAGAACTTCGCACTTGCCAAGCAGGTACTTATACTGTTGAGTTATCTCTCCAGCATCATTTTTTTAAAAATTTTATCTTTTTATTTATGTTATGGCCAGCTTACCTTGCCCTGGGGGTGGGGCTGGCACAGCATGTGGTGCCAGGGATTGGTCTTCAGTTTCCTAAGCTTGCCTAAGCAGGTGCTTTAGACCTCTGAGCTATCTTGCTGGCCCTCCAGCATCGTGTGTTAATTCTTTATTTTTTATGTGTTTTGTATAGGGTCTACAGGGTCTTACTACATAAATCAGACTCCTTGTTTTTTCTTTTAATTTTTTAATTTTTTTTTTAATTTTTCTTGTTTCAGAACCTTTGTTTATTTATTTTTATGGCTGGCTCAGCCACCCCGAGGGCAGGGCTGGCGCAGCATGTGGTGCCGGGGATTGAACCATGGTCCCTGAAGCTGCCCAAGCTTTCCCAAGCAGGGGCTTTAGACCACTGAGCCATCATCCCACCCGGCCCAAGACTCCTTGTTTTTTCAGCCTCCTGAGTGCTGGAATTACAGGCATGTGCCACCACACCCAGTCTTAGTCACCTCTCAGTAGGCTCTTGTCAGGGATTGAACCCCGGCCCCTGTATCTGTGCATTTTAATCTGCTGAACTATCTGACCAGCCTAATTTTTAATTTTTATTTCTTGTGCAGTTAAGGTTTTATTCCAAAAGTCTTCACCTGTGCCTGTACCTTCAAGAATTTTGCCTTGAAGCCTGGGTGTGGTAGTGCACACCTGTAATCCCAGCACTCAGGAGGCTGAGGCAGGAGGGTATATTGTGAGTTTGAGGCCCACTGGGGCTGCAAAGTGAGCTCACGGCCAGCCTGAACTGCATAGAGAGACCCTGTCTCAACAAGACCAAAAAGAAAAAGTAAAAGAAAAAATCCAGGAGATTTTCTCTTTTAATATTTAGGTCTTTCATCTAATTTGATTTTACTTTAGTTCATGGTGAGTGATATAGATCTAGATTCAGTCTTTTGCCTATGTATTTGAATTCTTTTTTTTTATTTAAAGAATTTTTAAATTTAATTTAATTTAATTTTTTTGTTGTTTCAGAACTTTTGTTTGTTTATTTTTATGGCCAGCTCAGCCTGCCCTGAGGGCAGGGCTGGCGCAGCATGTAGTGCCAGGGATCGAACCGAGGTCCCTACAGCTGCCTAAGCTTTCCTAAGCAGGCACTTTAGACCACTGAGCCATCCTGCCGGGCCCCTGTATTTGAATTTTTAAGATAATTACTTAAAATTAATTTGAAAAAAGAATTTTTTAATTTCTTTCTTTTCTTTTTTTAAATAGCAGTTATTAAAAAATGGCAGTTATTGAAGTTAGGATGTTGCACTTGCCAGGCAGGCACTTATGGCACTGAGCTGTATCTCTGGCCTAAGAAATACTTTTTTATATTGTAATTATTTAAATATAGGATGACCAACTATTGCATTTTTTAGTTTGTATAAGATAATGTAGCAGGAAGTACAAAAATTTTATGCAGTGTATTTAGTATAAGAATTGGCTGGTTGAGGGGCCCGGCAGTATGTAAATGTGATACCCCAGTGATGCTTAGGGTAGACTGTTAGCCATACTGGAGGTACAACACAGGCCTAGGAAGCATGGTACACAAGCATTCTACTTAATTGAGCTGCATCTCAAGCTCAGAGTGCTAGACTACATTAACTGTTTAAAAATTCATTGGCAAATAATAGTGTAAGTTACTAAAATAAAGTTACATGTCTTATACTTTGGAGTTTTGTATGTATATATACATTTCTCAGTTAACTTGTTACTGATGAGCAGATGTTACATGTGTTTGGAATATATTTATTTATTTATTTATTTATTTATTTATTTATTTATATTTTTTTCCAGAACTAGGGATCAAACTCAGGACCTTGCACTTGCCAGGCAGGCACTTGTGCCCCTGAGCTTTCTCCCTGGCCCTCTGCAATATAATAATTGTGTTAAATGTTTGCAGAAAGACTTCTAGTACACTGACAAAAGATTCTCCCTTGATCTGTTCCAAAATACTGGTAGCTTTCTTAGCATTTTAACTGGCTAATTTCCAAGACTAAGCAGGATTAATTTCATTATAGGAATTATACTCATAAAATTATAGCACTTACAGATTGCATACAGCTAGCTAGCTTGCTTGCTTGCTTGCTTGCTTGCTTCCTTCCTTCCTTCTTTCCTTTCTGTATTATGGCTGGCTCAGCCTGTCCTTCGGGTGGGGCTAGCACAGCATGTAGTGCCAGGAATTGAACTGCAGTCCCTGTGGTTGCTTAAACTTTCCTAAGCAGGCCCTTTAGGCCACTGAACCATCTTGCTAGCCCACAGCTTTCTTTCTTTCTTTTTTTAATAATTTTTAATTTAATTTAATTTTTTTTCCTGTTTCAGAACTTTTGTTTGTTTAGTTATTTTTATGGCCAGCTCAGCCTACCCTGAGGGCAGGGCTGGCACAGCATGTGCCAGGGATCGAACCATGGTCCCTGCAGCCACCTAAGCTTTCCTAAGCAGGCGCTTTAGACCACTGAGCCATCCTGCTGGGCCCCTTGCCAGCTCTTCACGATTTTTGTACCATTAGATTTTAAGCTCCATGTAGGGTGGTGTTTCATTTATTTTTTAGTTAATGTGTAGCCCAGTGCCTAAAACAAAACTGTAATAGTGACTATATGAAAGAATGAGTGAAAAGGATGCTCAGTATATATCATACGAATGTTCCCTTACAGCTATTTTCAAGGTTGATTATTGAATCACTTGCTTTGAATTTTCATCATCTCTTCTCACTCCATGGTCTTCAAAGATGCATTCAGAATTATCTCATTTGGAGGGCCAGTGAGATAGCTCAGTGGACTAAGTGCCTGTTTTGGCAAGCACAGGGACCAGGGTTTGATCTCCAGTCTCGAATGCTGTTCTGTATGCCATGCCATCCCTGCCCCCAGGGCACACTGAGCCAGTGACCAAGTCTGGGCATGGGGGTGCATGCCTATAATCCCAGTGCTAGGGAGGCTGAAAACAGGAGGATCACTATGAGTCCAAGATGTGTAGTGAAATCCTGTACCAAATACATAACATTAAAAAAAAAAATTAGCTCACTTGTACTTCCTTCACTCTGCATCTGAGCATCTTTGAGAGTGGGGTATTCTCAGTCTACCTTGGCCAGTTTTCTCAAACTTGTATTACTGTTACTCCCTTGCATTTCATCTCACTCAAAATATATTCAAATTAGGGGCTGGGGAGATAGCTCCGAGGCACAAGTGCCTGCTGGGCGAGTGCAAGGTCGTGAGTTTGAACCCTCGTCCCAAAAAAAAAAAAAAAATATATTCAAATTCATAGCATTAGATTAAAGTACTGACATGTCTTAGTTACTCTTCTCTCATTGCTGGGACAAATACTGGACACCCAAAATGAAGGAAGGGAAGGTTTATTTAGCTCACAGTTAATGGAGGTTTTAGTCCATACTCGGCTGGATCCAAAGCAGAGAGGCATAATGTAGAGGTCAGCAGCAGTTCATGGCAGTGGAACAGCAACAAAATGGTGACAGAGGCAACTGACCAACCAGGCCAGCAGAGACCAACAGAGTGTCTTATCTCTCTGCCTCTATTGTATTGTATTGTATTGTAATTTATTTTATTTTATTGAGACAGGGTCTCGCTATGCAGTTCAGGCTGGTCTTGAGCTCACTTTTGTAGCCCAGGCTGGTCTTGAACTCTCACTGATCCTCCTGCCTCAGCCTCCTGAGTGCTGGGATTATAGGCAAGTCCCACCATGCCCGGCTCTGCCTCTCTTTATATTACATCAGGTTCTCTGCCTCAGCCTATCCGCCTTAGGCCACACCTATAATCCCAAAAGTACTCAGACCCATAATCCCATCAGTACTAAAACACATGGGGGCTGGGGAGATAGCTCAGTAGAGTATGTGCTTGGCTGGCAAACACAAGGGCCTGAGTCAAGCCCCAGTTCTGCCAAAAAAGAAAAGAAAGAAAGAAAGAAGAGAAAAAACATAATCCCAGTGAATCATGAGTCAAGTGTCAAACTCTAGAATTCCCTGCCCCATGATTGCATGAGGTTTTGTGGGGACAACTAGACAAAACCCATAACATTAAGTCAGGCCAAGATACATACTACACGGTACCTGACAGTTATTCATACCACAAAATACTTACTGAAGGCATACACTGTGCTAAGTCCTTACTGTATTTCTGGTTCTCTTGTAAAGACTTTGTCTTCTGGTAACATAAAAAACTATCCTTGACCTCATGGAACATTCTTTCTGTCTAGGGGAGAGAGAAAAAAATAAAATGCAATATATTACAAGGTGTTAAGTAATGTAAGAGAGAAAAAGGACAGATAAGGGAGCTTTGTGAGTATCTGAAAGTACAATTTTAAGGGCTAGCTAAATAGCTCATCAGATTAAACCTCCTGCAAGCAGGTGCAGGGTCCAGGGTTCGATCCCTGGGCCTGCTGTACTGGCCCTGTCCCCAGGGCACATTGAGATGTCAGTTGAGACTGGGTGTGGTGGTGCATGCCTGTAATCCCAGCTTTTGGGAGGCTGTACATAAGCAGATCACTACAAGTCTGATCTAGTAGTGAGACTCTGAAGATATTGTAGACCCTTCTCTAAAAGTAAATAAAACCAATCTAAGAACAATTTTATTTATTTATATTATTTTATTTATTTATTTTAAGGTAACAGGTTCAACTTAGGACCTTAAACTTGCTAGGCATGCACTAATTTTGCTGAGCTATGGCCCAGGTCCTGAAAAGCACTATTTATTTATTTGTTTGTTTGTTTGTTTATTGTGGCCAGTTAAGCCTGCCCTGGTGGCAAGGCTGGCGCAGCATGTGGTGCTGGGGATTGAACCTTGGTCCCTGCCACCACCTAAGCATTCCCAAGCAGGTGCTTTAGACCACTGAGCCATCCCGCCAGCCCCCAAAAAGTACAATTTTAGAGTGGATGATTAGGGATGGTTTCACTGAGGAAGTGGTAATTTCTTTTCTTTCTTTTTTTTTTCTTTTGTGGGACTGGGGTTCAAACTCACGATCTTGCACTTGCCAGGCAGGGATTTGTGCCAAGGAGCTACTTCTTCAGACCCTGAAAGTGGTAATTTGAGCAGAGTTGGTTTTTTTTTTTTTTTTTTTTTTTTTTTTTTTTTTTTTTTTTTTTTTTTTTTTTTTTTTTTTTTTTTTTTTTTTTTTTTTTTTTTTTTTTTTTTTTTTTTTTTTTTTTTTTTTTTTTTTTTTTTTTTTTTTTTTTTTTTTTTTTTTTTTTTTTTTTTTTTTTGTGGGACTAGGGTTTAAACTCATGATGTTGCACTTGCTAGGCAGGCACTTGTGCCACAGAGCTATCTCCCCACCCTTTTGAGCAAAGTTTTAACCCATTCATAATGGAACCATAATTTGTGTCCTGCTGCTGGGTGGTTCTAGTGAACCAACGTGTTCTTGCTAGTTAAACCACTGGTGGTACATCACAGTAGTTCTCAACCTTTCTAATGCTGTGACTCCGAAATACAGTTCCTCATGTTGCGGTGACCCCAAACCAAAAAATAATTTTGGTGGCTACTTCAAAACTGTAATTTTGGGGCCCAGCGGGATGGCTCAGTGGTCTAAAGCGCCTGCTTGGGAAAGCTTGGGCGGCTTCAGGGACCATGGTTCGATCCCCGGCACCACATGCTGGGTCAGTCCTGCCCTCGGGGCGGGCTGAGCCAGCCATAAAAATGAGTGAATAAACAAATAAAGGTTATGAAACAAGAAAAAAATAAATAAAATAAAATTTAAAAAAAACTGTAATTTTGCTACAGTTATGATTCAGAATGGCTTTAGGCGACCCCTGTGGTTTGTTCGTTCAACCCCCACTGGGGTTGCGACCCGCAGGTTGAGAACCACTGATAAGACTTTCCCATTGAGTGATGTAGATCAGTCCCATCAGATGGTAATGCTGTGCAGGGGACAGTCATGATGTACTACTGGTGGTTCAAACCAGTGTGAATACATTAAGGAAACAGTAAGTTAACCATGTAGATAGTGGTTTTTGTTTTTGGTCTTGGTCTTTTTGAAACTGGATCTTGCAATGTAGTTCGGACTGGTCTTGAGCTCACTTTGTAACCCAATGATCCTCTTGCTGGGATTATAGGTGTGTGCCACCACACTGCTCTTTGTTTTTTTGTTTTTATTTGGTTTGTTTTGATACACTGGTATTTCTTGAGTGTAATTTGGTTCACAATTCTGTAAAGGATGGCTGTGGTCATGTTCATCACCAGATGCAGAGTTTGCAAGATATATATGCTAGGTGTGGTGGTATATGCCTATAGTCCCACCACTGGAGAGGCTGAGGCAGGAGGATCAGTGTGAGTTTGAGACCAGCCTGGGCAACAAGAGGGAGCTCAAGGCCAGCCTGAACTGCATAGCAAGACCCTGTCTCAAAAAGACAAAAAAGAAAATGCATTCAGAGAGGCAGTTGGGAGCCTTAAGGCTATTAAAGAGTAGACTTTTTGGCTTTACTTTGAGGAAATGAAAGAAATTACCTTAAATCTTTGCTCAGATTACCTAGTTTATAGATATGATTATAGACACTAATGCACATGGCTTACCTAAAGAAGAAAGTAACAGCAGCCAATAAATAATGACTTTTTGTCTTCTTGAGACAGAGTCTCGCTATGCAGTTCGGGCTGACCTTGAGCTCACTTTTATAGCCCAGGCTGTTCTCAAACTTGCACTGATCCTCTGACCTCAGCCTCCCAGGTGTTGGGATTACAGATGTGTGCCACCAGGCCTGGTAAATGACTTCATATTTTTTTTTTTTGTAAGAATTTATTTTAGGGGCCTGGCGGGATGGCTCAGTGGTCTAAAGCGCCTGTTTGGGAAAGCTTGGGCGGCTTCAGGGACCATGGTTTGATCCCTGGCACCACATGCTGCATCAACCCTGCCCTTGGGGCAGGCTGAGCCAGCCATAAAAATGAGTGAATAGGGGCCCCGTGGGTTGGCTCAGTGGTCTAAAGCGCCTGCTTGGGAAAGCTTGGGTGGCTTCAGGGACCGCAGTTCGGCCCCCGGCACCACATGCTGTGTCGGCCCTGCCCTCGGGGCGGGCTGAGCGGGCCTTAAAAATGAGTGAATAAACAAACAAAGGTTCTGAAACAAGAAATAAATAAATAAATAAAAAATTCTAAAAAAAAAATGAGTGAATAAACAAAGGTTCTGAAGCAAGAAAAAAATAAATAAAATAAAAATTCTTTAAAAAAGAAAAAAGAATTTATTTTATTTTACTATTTTTTTTTCTTGTTTCAGAACTTTTGTTTATATATTTATTTTTATGGCCAGCTCAGCCTGCCCTGAGGGCAGGGCTGGCACAGCATGTGCTGGGGATTGAACTGCAGTCCCTGCAGCCGCCTGAGCTTTCCTAAGCAGGTGCTTTAGACCACTGAGCCATCCTGCCGGGCCCAATGACTTCATTTTTGTAACGTAAAAATCCATATCTAAAATAATTTTTAAACCCTAAGTTGACAAAGGTTACCTTTGAGAAAGTCTGTGCTAATCTTAGAAATTCTTTTCAGTAACTTAAGTTGCCCTCTGCCCACCTAGGATGGGCAAAGGTTATAAATAAGAAAGAATGTAGTCACAAGTGTAAGCCAGGCGTGGTGGCTCACACCTGTAATCCCAGCACTCGGGAGGCTGAGGCAGGAGGATTGGTGTGAGTTCGAGACCAGCCTGGGCTACAAA
>PVJA010056422.1:0-10816 GCA_004027025.1 Myocastor coypus
ATGTTGCATAGAAAAAAGAAAGAAAAAAAAAGGAAAGAATATACTTCTCTTTGGACTAAGAGGAAGCAGATACATACACAGTCAAAGGTTTTGCAATTGCAGTGTGCCACCACCAGTGAAGCTTGTGATGTTGGAGGCTATTGAATCTAAGCCTCCTAAAGCTCATCTCACCAATCTAGCTCTGCGTTCCACGCATTGTAATTAAGGGGTTTTTTTTTCTTGGTGGGTGGTCAAGGGCAAGTTTTGAAGGGCTGTTTTCTAATCATTTACATGTATTCTCTTTTGGTTTATATCAAGACATTCGCCTAAAATATCTTTTTATCACATGCAGGATCATTGCAAGGCAATTCGATTATAGAGGCATGTAGTGGTTGATGTATTGTGTCAACTTTTGAAGTTTAGAAACTTATCAAAATCAGCTCAAGGCCTGGGCAGATATCTACATGGTACAAGTACCTGCCTGGTAAGTGCAAGGTCATGAGTTTGAACCTGGGTCTCCCCGCCAAAAAAGCATTCTTGGGCTGGACAGATGGCCCAGATTTCTGAAGTGCCTGCTTCAGCAAGTTTAGGCAACTGCAGGGACTGTGGTTCAATCCTGGTGCCAGATACTGTGCCAGCTCCACCCCCAGCGCAGGCTGAGTTGGCTATAACATAGACAAAACCAATTTAAAAATCAGCTCAACAATTCTATACCCTAGGGTTTAGAGGAGCTACCATAGTGTGGCTCATCAATTACAGAATATAAAAGAGAAATGAGTAAAGATGGAGGGTCCAATTTAAAAGAAGAGCTCCAGTTTTTGTCTTCAGCTTGGACATCGTCTCCCGGCTTCTACTGCAGGCTCTTCTGCTTCTGCCTTGCATCCTTCAGCCTTCTGAGATAGACTCATCAGTCTTCCATTGCAGACCTATCGGCCTCCTGATATGGACTTACATAAAACACTGCAGTGAGGCCCAGACCATAGGTTGAATCCTTCAGTTTTCACTGTGCAGATCACCTCTGCACGTTTTCTCATCTTCCTCTATGGCTGACCATCATAAGCCAATATTGTCGTTTCTTATACATTTTTACATCTTGTGCTATATCTGTTTGTTTAGTAAAACCTTGACTGACAGATGACATTCCTTGACTGGCTCTTAGGAGGACAGGGCTGGATAGAAAGGGAGGGTCCAGGGGGGAGATAGTTCAGCAGCTTAAGGGCCTGCCTGGCCAGCGCAAGGCCTGGAGTTCAATCCCCACCACCCAAATAAACAAATAAATAAAGAAAGAAAGGGAGGGTCCTGGTGGTTTTGACTCAGTTTATGTTTCCACTTCCAGCTCTTTGCTTGACTTTACTTCCCTGCTACCATGACATGATCCACTGTTCCTTTGTTCTTCCCCTGTCTCTTGCTGTGCTGCTTTGGAGCCAGCTGCCCATCACCTGCAAATCTGAGTCAAAATAAACCATTCCTTCTTTCAGTAATATGTCTTAGCAATGAGGAAATTGACTATGACACACTCAATTGACTGATGAAAAGATATGAAAGAAAACCATAGGGTCACTAATCAAAGATATAGTTGTTGAAAAAGATCTGCCTGCCTTCTGGTCATGGTGTTCTCTCTCCTGATGATAGTTTCCTTCTATGTCCCTCCATGAAAACAGTAATAACAGAGATCACTCATGAAATGTAGTGAGAACAGGTGGAAGACAACGAAAAAAGTAAATCCCAACTTGGTTAACCTTTCTTTTCAAGGTAGTTGTCACAAAATTATTTAATTAAGCCCTTCTGTAATTTGATAAATGTTTTTAGAACTATTGCCTGAAAGTATGCAAATTTTCCACAGATCATTTTGTACAACTTCAAGGAAATCAGGATTCCCTTAAAGTCACACGTGCAGCTTCCCAGGATACAATGATTTTTGGTTCCAATCTCTAAGACAGAAACAAAAAGAATCCTGACTAAAATAATTCACTTGCTTTATGTATTAGTCATAGGTTTCCCCATTTTTGAATTAGTTGTGCTTCTGCCAAATGAATTGGCAGAAATTCTGGTATATAGAATATATTTTGGCACTTACAAAGATTGTTAATTATGTCTTCACGCTTCAAGTACCAATGTAATTAATAGCTCAGGTGAAAAGTAAATTATAAAAAGATCACATTTATTAAAACAGCAAATTATATTAAAATATGTAGCACTTCAGAAGTTACCTATATATTTCCACATCTGCTAGATATATGCTTGACATTTAGCAAAGCCTGTTAATAGAATAACTTCTGGGGCACATCTATACTTTTCCTGTGGCTTCATCAACACCACCATTTGGTAAATCACAGCTCAAAGCAAACCCTTCGTGGAAAGGAGCTCTCTGTTTTGTATAAGCTTATAGAGCCAGCTTAAGGTCAAACACTGGCTTTTATGCCTTTCAGTCTATCTTAACATCATATACCTACATAATGATGCTCAATAATTATCTTTTGAACAGAAGAGAAATATCTTTGCACAAGTCTTGTTCCATTCATCCGCATGTCATATTCTTTGTCCACTGCAGAATTTGAAGTTTCACAATGCCCTTTCAGATTAACACTGGTTTGCAAAAGAAGAGAAAACGACTCAAGTACAATTTTTCTTAAAATGTGTTCTCTAAACTGGACACATTAGCACTACTTGGAAATTTGTTAGAAATACAATGGCTTGGTCCCAAACAGAGTGTGCTAGAAATTGGGACAGTGGTGGGAGAAAGTCACATTCATGTCTTAGACAAACTTTCCAGACAATTCTGGATTTTACCTAAGTGATATTTAAATAAATGATATTATCAAGAGAATATTTGCTCTTTCAAATTCTGACACACAACAGTAATAATTTCTGATATAGTAAATTCACCTTGTTGAGAGAAAAATGGAAGAGGACTGGTAAGATAGCTCAGGGGACTATTGCACCTGCTTAGGCAAGCTTAAGCAATGGTAGGAATTCTAGTTTTCTCCCTTGCACCACGTGCCATGCCAGCCTTGCCCACAAAGCATGCTGAGCTGGCCATATTCCAGGTATCCATATTCCAGGTATAGTGGCACACGCTGTAATCCTAGCACTTGGGAGGCCTAAAGTAGGAGGATCACCAGGAGTCTGAGCTGCATTATAAGACCTTGCAAAAACCAAATACACTGAAAAGAAAAGAAAACAAAAGAAAGGAAAAGAAAAAAGATGGATGAGTATAGAATTACCAAGAGACTAAGACCTGAGTTGAAAGGCTGACCTGTCCACATCTTGTGTACCAGTGGACAAAATTTGTTTCTTCTCTAAGATTCCATGTGTGAATTAAATCGTAAGTTGATTCAATTCACTTAATAGCCATATATTCTTTGTCTCACTATAGGAAAGTATTATTGTTTCTTGGCCTTTTGAATAAGATCCAGTGTTAGCAAGTGTTAACTATCCAGTGCCTGTCATACTTCCCATACAAATGGGAGATATAGGAAAAGAAAAGATAGCCCTTATTTCGAAGAAGCTCAAATTTCAAGTAGGAGAGCATAAATTTTATGTTAAGGTAACAAATTAGAAAATGGTACCACGCTTTTAGCAGTCAACTCTTAATCAAGGAAGCTTGTTCTTTCAATTCAGGTCATTTTAAGACTACCTAAATGGTTGATCTGTTCACTATGTATGCTGTAGTCCAGGTTAGCCCAATTGATTTCTCTAACTGTGTCTCTCAGGCCATAATTGGCTAACATTATTAGGCAAAAATTTAAATATATTTGGTCCATCTTTTGTATACCCGATACTAGTGGTACATAATGCACTGCTTTAAGAGCATAATTTAGTCTTAAACCTAATGACAAACCAAATCATGTTTAATTCCCAAATGAGAAAACTGTAACTCAGAAAGACTGAATAGCTTACACATGCAAAAAATGGAGCTGGGATTCAATGAAAGCTCTAGATTTCAAAATCCATTTTTCTTAGAACATTAAATTGTCTACTCAGATCAGGTTAGATATAGTGATACCAATTGTTTCATGAGGAAGAGCTAGGTATAGACAAATAAGGTACTGATACATGTGAGTGTAATATAAAGGAACAAAAATTTTGTCCATAATGTGCTCAAAGTTCTAACAGAACTCAAATTGAGAATGGGTAATGATTTATACAATTTTATGTGCAAATGGAGTATACTAGCCATGGTTACCTATAGGAATGGTTCCATGTGTGTTTTAGAAAATAGAAAAAGAAATATTTTCATTGTGTATTTTTATTTTCACAACAAATAATCAACTTTATGAAAGTTAATCTTATAAGGTATAGCATTCATTATCTGATATCTTACAGCCTTTCTGTGAAATGAATAACTATCAAACATAATCTCTCTAGATTCAAAAATTCTGGAAGAGGGCTGGAGAGATGGCTCTGTAGCACAAGTGCCTGCCTGGCAAGTGCAAGGTCGTGAGTTTGAACCCTGGTCGCGCAAAAAAAAAAAAAAAAAAAAAAAAAAAAAATTCTGGAAGAGCAATGAACATGATTAAACAATTTAGAGATGCCTTAGAAACTATAAGCTCTTCTTCACAAAGGTGAAAATGTACATTCCAAGAAGAATATTAAACATTTGATTCCCCAAATTTAAGACATTCAGCTATTTTGCTGCTGAGAGACCTAATCAGAAACTACTTCTTTAAATAAGTTAATTATTTATAAAGGGCAAGAACCATGGAAAATAGCTTAGCTTTTAGTCAAATAAGCTTCTTTATACTAGAAAGATGGAAAGATGTGCTTGAATAAGAAGAACGATCTTATGAAATCACCGTTTAATCAATACATCATTCAGGATTTTAATGACACATTGGATCATCTTGGACCTATCATAATTATTTTGAATTCACTGATCTTTAGCCTGACCTAGTAAATTTAGAAAGTTCCTCAATTCCATGTTCTCTGTCATGAATAGATAATTATCTTATATCAATGAATGTCATCTCTTTGATTTGGCTAGTGACATTTATTTATTGAGAATTGAATTCCTATTCAGGATAAGTATTCACTGCAGTTTAGAAAACATTAAATTCTTTCACAGTTGCAAGTCTGAAGCTGTAGTTCTCACTACAACCATATACTGAGATTTTCTGGGTAACTTAAACTGAATTCAAAATCCAGTGGTGTTGTAAGGGGTTAAACCCTAGCCAAGCATGCACAAGTGCTAGGGTTTAATCTCCAGTCCCAGAAAATAGACGAAGAAAAGGAGACAAAGAAAACATGAAAAAATAACGAAAGAAGTACATGAACAATGAAATAACCATAAAATAATGAAAGAAAGAAAGAAAGAAAGAAAGAAAGAAAATAAAAAAGAAAGGAAGAAAGAAAGGAAACAAAGAATAGAAGAAATTCAATCCCCAGAGATTTAAGCTTGAATTCAGGCAGTGGTATCTGGTAAAAACTACCCACGTGGCATGAATATATAGTCAGAGTTAAGAATTATCATTTCGATTATATTTTCATATAGGAAGAAAATTTCATCTCAAATTCTACAATGAATGTTCTCACTGTAATAATGCTGGGAACAAAATCCTATGAAAAAAGTTGATTATAAACATAGCATCTCTTGTTACAGGCTATTGCACAAAACAATGAATTTTGGAATCAGTTTGAAGATGAAAATAGAAATGGACTATTATTATGGACGATTAGGGATTAAGAGGGGTAGGGTGGACAGAGAGTGAGGGTAGAAAAGAAAAAGGAGGGTGGATGTGATCAAAGCTTAATATATGCATGAATCTAATGAGACAGTGAAAGGATATTAACTTTTATAAAATGTGTATTAGTAATCATAGTAAACAAATACAATGAAAGCTAAACAAATATATCATATATATATATATATATATATGCACATACAAATGAATAATACAATGTAACTAAAATATTGTATATGATTAAATCAATTATCTTACCTTTCCTTATAGTGAAGGCAATAGACATTCTTTCTAGAAATATTTGCACAATATAGAAAAACTGAAATAAGTAAAAGTAATACAGAATGATATCTATTCCTCCGAATTACATTTTCTTCTATCACTGTGCTCTTCTCCCTAGGCACTACTTCTAATATCATATCAATTATTGCTGTACTCTCTCTCAAGTAAATGTTTAAAAATAAAAGAAGAAAGGAAAGACAGATGGTAATGAAAAAAAAAATTGAGACAGGGAAAATAAGCCATAGAAGTGAAATACTTCAACTTTGTAAATGCTTAAGCTCCGAAATCTCTGCATAACAATTAGCAATTGTTTTTTTTTTTTCACGTTCTACAAGGACTTATTTTTTAATGTATTTATTTATTTATTTATTCTTATTCCTGAACCTTTGTTTTTATTCACTCACTTTATGGCCGGCTTAGCCCACCCCAAGGGCAGGGCTGGCGCAGCATGTGGTGCCGGGGATCGAACCATGGTCCCTGAAGCCACCCAAGCTTCCCCAAGTAGGCGCTTTAGACCACTGAGCCATCCCGCCGGGCCCTCTATAAGGATTTAAAACTTATAATATCACCAGTTGATGGAAAATACCTGTTTCATGTTATGTCTAAGGTGTCTGATATTCAGAAAGCTAGTCATGTTAAGCTCAAGTGTCTATTTTATAGGGAATAATATCATTCATCTTCTCTTCTTGATAGTTAACAACTTAAGTTGGCAGAACAAATAATTAGAGAAAAAGAAGGGATACAATTATAGACAATAAAGAAATAATAATAAATAAATAAAAATTAAAAAAAACAATTACAGGCAATATTTTGGCTCTAGTCCTTCAAGGTTAGTGAGGAAATAGGACATAAAAGAACCCATGTTATGACAGCCTATAACTCAATGGAGTCCCAAATTTTCTGTTCAAGTGGATTGTGGGACCACAGAGTAAAGTGATCAATCATGTATAGTGTACCTAAGGAGAGTCACCGAAAAAGAAAACATTCTCTCAGGCTTTCACAGAGAGCAAACTGGTCAAGCAAGGGCCATGACTCATCCAGATGGCAGACACTGACAAAAATTCTCCAAACCAGAGTAAGTGCTTTCAGAATAAATCCTGAGGGAACCTGACTGAGCTTGTCAGATACAAAAGTTACACTTTTGTAATATATGTCTTGCTTTATCTTGGTCTTAACTATCCAGCAGAAGTGTAATCACAAGGCATAAAAGTAAATCCATATTAATATGCTGAGTTGTAAAAGGTTCAAGTCAGCAGCCCCCAGTAATGCCAGATCAGCTGATAATCCACTACTGTTATAGACTATTGTACTACATATACAGCTAATTTCTCTGTGTGAAAAGACTTGGACTAATGATGTTTAGACGAGAAACCATGTCTGAAAATAAAATGTAATTCACACACAACTTGCAATTACTTGTGCTAATGTTTGGGTTACTCTGCTACTCTTACTTCCTGCTTTTTCATGTTGTTGTATTTATACTTGTTTCCATATGCACATAGACATAATTGGATTTACATACATCTATACCAGTGGTTCTCAACCTTTCCAATGCAATGACCCCACAATACAGTTCCTCATGTTGTGGTGACCCCAAAGCAAAAAAATAGTTTTGGTGGCTACTTTAAAACTGTAATTTTGGGCCCGGCGGGATGGCTCAGTGGTCTAAAGCGCCTGCTTGGGAAAGCTTGGGCGGCTTCAGGGACCTCGGTTCGATCCCCGGCACCACATGCTGCGCCAGCCCTGCCCTGGGGGGGGTGGGGGGCTGAGCCGGCCATAAAAATGAGTGAATAAACAAACAAAGGTTGTGAAACAAGAAAAATAAATAAATAAATAAATAAATAAATAAATAAACTATAAAAAAAAAAAACTGTAATTTTGCTACAGTTATGATTTGGAATGGCCTTAGGAGACCCCTGTGTTTTGGTCATTTGACCTCTGCCAGGGTCCTGACCCACAGGCTGAGAACTGCTGATACATACTTTATGCAATATGCAAACACATACATATATACTTAAGAATAAATAATTAAACACGCTCTAACATCCATAATAGGCATTATTTTTAAACACATGATTTATAGCCATCTTGAATAAGCTAAAGTGTAATTTTACGTATCACTTTAATTTGTGCTCATTACTGTGGATAGAGCTACCACTACTTGCCTCTATAGTTTGGAAGAGCTCCCCAAGCAATTGCAGAAGAGGTTCTTCTAGGCAGTTAGGCAGTTCCCCTTATGTACACATTCTACCTCGCCTTCACAGGTCTCTATGCTGCATGGCACAGGGCAAGGGAGTGATAGAGAAAGAAGTGATAGAAATAGCATTTCAAATCGCATTATTCGACACACTGGTTGCTAGAAGGCTTATGCTAACACAGGACACTGGGAGGATGTGGAAAGTCAGAGAAATGGAGGAAGCGCAACAGTTCTACTCCTTTGCTGTGCTCTACAGGTGTTCCTGTTGCCTGCAATAATTTACTGTGTGTTCCCATCTCCCGCTACACAACCTGTACCTTTTACTAGACTTCTCATCAGTGGCTTAGATTCCACCCTGTGCCCCATCGTCACATTGTCCCACAGTATATCTGCAACAAATTCACTGGCTATGCTTTCTTGGAACGTATTCTGATTGATTCAAATATAACCAGTAAAAGAGGAATGAGGCTATAGGAAATGAAAGTTTTGAAATAAATTTTCTATTGCACAATAGAGAACTGCTTGGCAGCCACACCTTTGACTATCTACTTCCTTATGCTTATGGGCCATCTGCAGTCATAATGAATTATGTGATGTTCTTCTCATCCTATGTTAATATTTTCCACATACACAAGGTTGAGCCCCAATCTGCTTGGAATATAATGTCAGGTTCACTTATCTTTGTACTAGTAAATTATAAATATTTGCTGGTATTAGTTAAATAAATGAAGAAACTTATTAGGATTTAGTAACCTGTTACATGCTCCCACAGGAATAAAAACTTAAAAACTGCCCTATAATTTATTTGGGGACTAATCCCCATATCATTGTTTTTTTTTTTTATTCCCCCCAATATGTTCTTGAATATCTTTTCTTTGAAAATACATTTTGCAAACAAAATTTCTACTCTTTCCTTCCAGAAAAACATTTACTGGTACTTTCATTAAAATAGTGTTAACTTTCAAAATTAAATTGATACGGTATTATATTTTTAAAATAATTGATAATTGATCTGTGCCTCTCTTCTCAACTGATCGTAGCCAAGGGACTGAGAAGTAATTGAGCTTCTGTTCTCATTAACCCATGATTACGCCACTGCAGTGCAGCACTTTTTCCTATACTGCTTTCTGTCAGGATACATTTTGATCCAGGCTTCCTTAATTTTCAGGTTGTACTGGTTTTTGTTAAGTGGAAGTACTCCCACGAAAGGCAGGCTAGAAAAGCCCCCTACTTTCTTTTTCTTTCTTTCTTTCTTTCTTTCTTTCTTTCTTTCTTTCTTGCTTGCTTGCTTGCTTGCTTGCTTGCTTGCTCGCTTGCTTTCTCTCTTTCTTGCTTTCTTTCTTTCTTTCTTGTGGGAGCAGGGTTCAAAGTCACGACCTTGCACTTGCCAGTCACGTACTTGTGCCACGGAGCTATCTCCCAGACCCCCTACTTTTTGCTTGCTTCAGTACCATATTTTTGGAATGTACTGAAATCCCCTGCTGCAGAGCTTCACACCTCTACTCTCTGTGCTGTCTCTTAACCGACTTCATAAAGCAGTTCTTTCTCTTTTCCTTTCAGATTTGGAGGTAGGAATGACTTCAGCCTTTTGCAAGATCCCAGGAAACACCACATTGATTATAAGTTTCCTTAACCTCGTGCACAACTCTGAATAATTCCTTCAATAAATTATCTTTGATATCCCAGCAGGTCCTGTTTCATATTCTTTATTAGCAACCTGTCTCTGGGTACTCCAGTCTATTAAATTAGGGTTCTCTTATGTCTCATGGAAAAATTCTGTTTCTAAAATAAAAGATGGCATACTTTATCTTAGATTAAATCTTATATATTTTGCATTTTTATTTATTTATGGAGCATATTTCTATTGTGTTTTCTACCTGGTTGTATTTGACATCTAGTCATGAATAGTTGTAATGATGAGTAATGATCAAATATGAAAACTACAAATTATGTAAACAAATAATAAAGAACGCAATGACAAGAAAAATAGTACTTAATTTTTAAGGTAGTTTTTCATAATATCATCTTGGAAGATTTCAAAATAGAAATAGTCATTATTTCAAAATAGGTCTTTGAAGACTGATGTAACTTTAATAATGAAAAATTTGCTATATAGTCAAAATCCTCTATGTACAAAATAGGTGAGTTGGGACATCTGCTTTCTGGCCCCTCTGACTCACCAAAGTCCCGGGCAGTGGAGCAAATAGATACTGAATGGAGCTGAGCAGAACAAACAAAATTATTCAGGAGCAGTCAATTTTGTGTGTCAATCCACAGCTATAGCTCACACTGCCAGTGGTCAGTACTTTGACTGAAACTATTAGCAGCCATTATGTGAAGCTTATGATGACATGCTTTATTCATAAGTGCCATGAAAGTGTCAATAGTATTGTAGCTAAAATGACTAAAGTATTCAACAGCTTTAACTAATTGCTTTCTTATTGTCACATGTGTAATTCGTTGAAAATTTAGGGTTCTATGCCGGGTGTGGTGGCTCACACCTGTAATCCCAGCACTCGGGAGGCTGAGGCAGGAGGATTGATGCGAGTTCGAGACCAACCTGGGCTACAAAAGTGAGCTCAGGACCAGCCTCAACTGCATAGCGAGACCCTGTCTCAAAAAGACAAAAAAAAAAAAAAAAAAAAAAAAAAAAAAAAAAAAAAAAAAAAAAAAAAAA
>PVJA010056423.1:0-10822 GCA_004027025.1 Myocastor coypus
CAAAAAAAAAAAAAAAAAAAAAAGACATTGTCTTATAGGGCCTGGCAGGATGGCTCAGTGGTCTAAAGCGCCTGCTTCAGAAAGCTTGGGCGGCTGCAGGGACCACAGTTCGATCCCCGGCACCACATGCTGTGCCAGCCCTGCCCTCAAGGCAGGCTGAGCCGGCCATAAAAATAAATAAACAAAAGTTCTGAAACAAGAAAAATAAATAAATAAAATAAATAAATAAAATAAAAATTTCTTTTTTTTTAAAAAAAGCAAAGATTTTTTAAAAAGTCATTGTCTTATATTGGGCATGGTGGCACTGTGCCTATAATCCTAGCTCTTGGGAGACTGTAAACAGGTGGATCTCTGCAAGTCCAATCAGTATTCAGTGAAACCCTGAACACCCTATAGACCACCCCCCCTCAAAAAAAAGGCATTGTCTCAAAAATAAAGGGCCAGGTAGATAGCTCAGCAGGTTAAGCACCTGCCTGGCAAGGGCAAGGTACTGAGTTCAAAACTAAAATAAAACAAAACAAAATAGAGCTAGAAATATAGCTCCATGTATAGGCCCTAATTCATAGCCCTAGTACCATAAAACTAAAAACAAAGTTCAAGATTATAAAATGCACAGACAGAGGCACAGGGCTATGAGCAGGAAAATTTGGTGATATGAAGGAATTCCCTTTCCACTTTGTCAGTGGTACTGTAGACATAAGACCTCGCTGTGTTATCCAGGTTGACCCAGAGTTTGAGATCTTCCCACCTCAGCCTTCTGGGTAGCTGAGATGATGGTCACTGTGTTTATTTTATTTATTTATTTATTTATTTATTTTTGCGGGCCTGGGGTTCGAACTCACGACCTTGCACTTGCCAGGCAGGCACTTGTGCCACTGAGCTATCTCCTCGGCCCCATGTGTTTATTTTTTTATGATTCACGTTCCCAGGCACAGGAAGAAAGATTTAAGGAACAAACAACATTTGGATTTATTAAGTACTCACTGTTACCAATACACTTGCAGTCAGAGGGGCATGGCAGCAAGTGGGGGGTAATAAAGAAGACAAGACTGGACAGTACGAGGCTACTGCAAGTGGGGGACGGACGGGCAGACAAACTTGGCATAGGGCCAGGTGTAGTGGCACACACCTGTAGTCCCGGCACTTGGGAGGCTGAGGCAGGAGGATCAGTGCAAGTTCGAGACCAGCCTGGGCTACAAAAGTGAGCTCAAGGCCGGCCTGAACTGCATAGTGAGAACCTGTCTCAAAAAGAGAAAAACAAAACAAAACCTGGCACATTGTTCTGTCCACTTTTTTTATATGGTGGGCTTTTCTTTGAATAATAAAAAAAATTATCATCAATGAGGCCCCAAGTTTCATCCTTAACGCTGACAGAGGGGCAGGGTAAGCTCATGGATCTAAAATTGAGGCAGTGAGAATTTTCCATTGAGAATTAAGCCTCAGGGACAGGAGCGAAGAGGACCAGGGCTGATACGCACCCAGGAAGTGCCTCCCCGGAGCACCCCAATAGGCCAGCACCAAAGCCCTGGCTGATGTCTCATCTGCCTGGCCATGCAAGAAGGAGCACAGGCCTGGCAGGCTATGGGGACACCTGCTGGGGCCACGGCAGGGCCACGGCAGGGCTACGCTGGTCCTGTGGCGATTGGTGCGAGCCACCAGCTATGCCTGGGTCTCAGTGTTACCAACTGAGGATGGGGAGAAGGCTTGTGTGCCTGGTGCCGTGAAATAATGGAAGTGAAAGTGCCTGGGCCTGTGGAGCCTGGTGTCCCCGAGCATAGCTATCTGTCTTTACTGGTGGTTTTGGGGGACAGAGAAAAAAAACCCAGGCTCTGAGTCAATTGGCTGTCGTGAGCTGGGCCCGGAGCTCCCAGGAGCTCGTGGCATCCCTGGCCTGTTTCCCACCCTGTGCAGGGGGATCTTCTGGTTCCTTCCAATCTGGACATGCAGGGAACCAAAAGCCTAGTCTGTCCTTGGGGACACTGGAGCAGGACTGTGTGGGACTGGTGGTGGTGCAGAGGAATCATCGGAAGGCCTCAGAGATGGAGACTGAGCTGCCTTCCCAGGGTGAGCTCAAAGAGGTCACCTGGAGCCACCCTGTACCTCCAGGGGCCCGGCTGGACACCCACTGAGCAAGGCCTGCCTACCCGTCTCCTGCCCCAGCTATGGTCCTCTTCAGCACCTCCAGGATACCAGTGACAATCGCCCCTGCTCCCAGAGTGCCGGGCCTGTCCCCCACCTGTATGGCCCCACTGGGAAGGGTCGGGGCACTTAAGGGGGTTAGCCACTGACTAAACAAGCGCCAGATGAGCTGCAGCTTTCTCTTTCTTTCCGTACCATGGAGGCTCTATCCTCTATCCGGAAGCAGCAGCCTCAGCCCCAAGAGCTCTAACTGGTGCACCAGGCTTGGGGACCCACAGAGGCAGGGCTGCCCCTTCCAGCTTCCCCAGGCTGAGTAGTGAACATCTGGCTGGGGACTAGGCACATTTTTGGGGACCAGCCCCAGAGCAAGTCCTGTGAGACTGGCTACTACCTCAGTGCCTGGGTGAGAGTCACCTGCTCAAGCCTGGGCCATTGAAGTTATTAAATGGATGTGTGTCCCCCAGCACTTCACCACTTCACTGCCCCCACCCCGCCAGCACCACACATGCGCCCGCGCGCGGGCACACACACACACACACACACACACACACACACACACACACACGGTATGATCTCAAACTTACACCGGAAGGAAAACTTGGCCACTGTTTCTCGATGTCACCAAATCCCCTTCTGCCACCAAGCCCTACTACCAAGGCGGCTGGGGAAAAGAGAGCCGCAGAGGCGCTAAAGGGGCGGTGGGCACAGAGAGCCCAGGGCATCGGACCTGTCCTCAGCGACCACACTCGTTCGCTGCTCAGAGGACCAGAGAGGAGCCGAGCCCAGTCGTGCTCTGGGCGCCGCGGAACCGCCCAGCCTTTCTCCGCGGCGCACCGCGCACCTGCGGGAGCTGGGCCGGGCCTGGCCGCGGCAGCCCCCTTGCGAGCTCCTGTCCTCACGGCAACCCGCTCGCCCCGTGCTGAGGCCGGAGCCCACACAGCAGGGCCACAGCCCCTGAGCAGGTCTGGACGGAAAAAAGGAAGCAGAGAGGCGCGAGCCAGCCTGTCGGGCGCGCACGCACTCACCGGCCCTGCTTGGTGATGATCATCTCCGTCTGGTGCTGGTTGAACTTGGACCACAACAGGTGGTTGTTGAGCGCCACTCTCAGCTTCCCGGACACCTCGAGCCCCGCGGGCAGCGCGAAGTCGTCGCGGGGCCCTGGGAAGAGCCCGGCGCGCGGGTCGGGGGCCGCGTAGCTGCCGTCCCCGGGGTGCTGGAAGGCGTCGGCGCCCGTGGGCGGTGGGAAGGGCTCGGGCGCCCCCGGGAAGCCGGCGGCCGGAGCCCGGGGAGGGTATGCGTAGGCGCCGAGGAAGCGGCCCGGGGGCGCGGGTACCAGGGAGCCCCCAGCGTAGGGCGCCCCGAGGCCACCAGGCCCCCGACGGTCGCCCGCGTCGGCTGCGCCCAGATCCTGGTAGAAGTAGCGCGGCTGCGGGTCTCCGGGCGCGCGGCCCTCGTCGCCCGTCGGCATCGGCTCGGTGCCCGTCAGCATCTGGCGGCAGCCCGGCCCCACGACGCCCATCCGGGGCACGCTGGGCACCTGCCTCCCTCAGCCGTCAGGCCGGGTCCCTCTCCGCGCAGGAAGGAGGGGGCGAGGGGGCCTGCGGGGGCCGGGGCGGGCCGCGGGGGATCCCTACCCCCCGCCTGGGCCGGGACGTCTGGCTCCTGCGCCCGCGTGTACGGGCGCGCGGCGGCTCCGGGGCTCCCTCCCGCGGGCCGCTGTCACTCGAGCCGCGCCGACCTTTCTGAGGCTTTATGAAGCTCGCAGATCCGCGACCCGCCGCCCGGCCCCGCCCCGGCCGCCCCGCCCCCTTGTGGCCAATACGCGGGGAGTCTAGGCTGTCGCTGTCCGCAGGACTGCGCCCCCCAAGTCTCTCTCGAGCGACGAGCGGTCCCCGGCCTCAGTGCCTCCGACCTTCGTGCTTAAGATCCACCACCTGAAGCCCGGGGCCTGTCACTGTCCTGGGGACTCTGGGGAAGCCCCACCCACCCATCGAGGAGGGCTCAGCTCGAAACCCCATCCTGCAGGAAGCCTTGGGTGATGACGCCCCAGAGGCGCTAGCTGGGCATTGCTGCTGCGCGGGCAGGCGCCGCTCTAGCCGCTTTCGCCTGGCCAGAGCCGCCGTGGGCGCGCCTGGAAATACTGCCCCTTCAGCCCTTGAGTAGAGCTTGGGTGGGCAGCAGGTTCTCGAAAGGGGATCACAGCAACCTCTCCTCAGGCCCCCACACAGCGATGGGTGTCGCAGAGTCCTAGGCTGGGCTGAACTGCAGCCACACAAGCTCTCACGCAGGACAGAGAGCAGTGGGCACAGCACGTGGCCCTGGGCGTCCGAGCACAGCATCCCCGGACTGGCTCGGCCTGTGCCCCAGGACTAGGGGACCAGAGCTGCTGGCTCGCTTGCCTGGGGGTCAGCTCCTGAGCCTCAGGAGACCTGAGAAAACAAACGCTTCTACTTCAGGGAGCACTGTGAGCCTTACACGGGCAGGTGTCAGTGCGGCGGCTTCTCAGGACAGCTGGACGGAAAGCTGCTTCCGAAGACGCAGAGCCGGCGGGCAGAAGGACAGAGCGCATGCGCACACGCTGGTGGCCACCCGGGCTGACCGCTACCACAGCTCTCGCCTCACCTTTCCTCCTCTGTCGTAATCATACTTTTTAAATGAAAAGTCTCCTTCCCCCAGAATGAAAATAGCACCACTGGGAGTTTCCTGTGTATAATAAAGATAAAACATAAATAAAATGTTAAAAATCTAAAAGCGGGTGTTATGGAAATGTCTTTAAGTTTCACATACACAGAACATCTAAGCCAAAAAAAAAAAAAAAAAAAAAAAAAAAAAACAACCCACTAAGCAAGCAGAACAGAAAAAGCAAAAGCAAGACTCTATAAATCACCCCAAATTTTACCCCTCAAAGGCAACCAGGACTAACATTTCCCTGAACACACTTCCAAATGTTGCACTACCTGTTTCTCTCTTGGGCTCTCACAGACAGACACTCGGTATAGCCCCCAGACCCCATCCGTGTTGCTTTATAATTCTTTTCCTTTTTTTTTTTTTTTTTTTTTTTTTTTCACTCAAGGAGGTGTCATAGAAATTTTAGCATGCTGACATAGAAAGTTTACATTTTCAAGAGTATTCTCAAAGATACTTTAAGACAGGGTGTCTGGTGTTCCAGGCTCACTTTTCCTCTCTTCCTCCCACCCTTCTCAGGCCTCCCCTGGGGGCCATCCCATCTCTACAGCTCTGTCCCAGCCCGACAGGGCTTCACCCTGAGGGGCCCAGGGGGACACTCTGCTCCCAACTAGAGCTGAACAAGAGGCGGGCTGCCAAGGGAAGCTGAAGAGGGGACCCCAGGAGGCAGGCACGACCCGGAAGGGGGGCGCAGCACATCCACTAGGATGGGGACCAGAAACAGGGTCAGGGCTCCTCCCCAGCCCTTAATACATGTGTCCCCAGGCTCTGAGGAAGGTGCAAGGATTTTTGCTGCTGTGGGAAGAAGGGCGCTTTGTTCAGAAGGGGGTGACTTGAGACCCTGGCTACTTTTTGCTGTCCTCTCTCTCTCCCTCCTTCCCTCTTGTCCACGCCAGTATCCAGGTCAACACCTTCCATACGCTTTTTTGGTACTGGGGATCAAACTTGGGACCTTGTGCTTGCCAGGCAGGCACTTATGGGGCTGAGCTATCTCTCTGGCTCTACACCTCCAGACACTTTGGCCGCACTGGCTGAGGTCTGGATCTGAAGGCACAGGATGTTGGCATCAGGTGGCCCTGGGGACCTGTGCTGGCAGGACAAGGGCGCTGACAGTGGCTTCTACAGCCTGACGACGACGAGCCCTTAGAGTCACAGCCTGGCTCGCCCACCCCAGATCCATCCTCCCTCCTCCCTCCAATTTCCTCAACCCAAAAAAGAAAGTGCTTGTGAAAAGCGGGGGCTGAGTGGCCCTGGTATCACCACTGCCAGTCCCGCCCCTCTGCCAGCTTGGGTGAGAAGAGCCCTGGCGGTGACACCTCCTCTTCCTGCTGCCACCTCATCCCCCTTCCCAGGCTCAGGAGCTGAGAGGTGGGAAGGGAAGAGCGAGGCCCCCTGGGATCCCCTCACCTCCCTGGCAGCCCTGGTGGAGCGGTAGTGAAGAGACGTGGAGCAGACGCCCAGGGTGACAGAGACGACCAGGCCACACGACGCACGTTTGCAAGACAAGCGAGATGCTAAACTCGGGCCATGGCTTCGCAGTCGCAGCTCCTGTGTGCTGCTGCTCCGGGGCGGGACGCTCCTGGTCCCGTGCTCCTCCCCCAAGCGAGCAAGCAAGCGGGAGAGGGACCACCCTAATGAAGGAACCCAGATGATTCCCTCAGGGTAGGTTCCGAAAACCTCGCCCTTGTCCTTTCCAGTGCCCAGGCTTCTTTTCCAGGTACTGGCCATCAAGGGTCAGGGTGAGGGGCACCCTGAGGCCACATCTCTGCTGTGTGGCTGTGCCACCATCGAGGCAGGAAGCTGTTGCAGCGTGGGATTCTGGGATTAGGCCCTAGGAGTTCTGCCTGCAGGGAGCGCCAGCCTCTGCTCCTGAGGACTCGGGTTACACAGGCTCCACACTTCCCACTCCGGGCTCCCTACCTTGGCCTCCATCCGGCCAGGCAACACTGCCAGAGTTTTTGTACCCTAAAGTGCGGGAAGAAGGCCACAGGCGCTGAGATTCCCTCGCCCGTGAGCGCGCCAGGACCAGCTGACTGCGCCCCAGAATCCAATCTTTTTGTTTGAAGTGCTGAGGATGAGCCAGGGCCCCGGGCACCCCAACCCTGAGCGGCACCCAGTCCTTGCAGCAGCTGGACCTCCGGGGTTTATGCTGGCAAGTGAGCTGCCAAAGCAGCTGCCAGGGCTAACTCAACCGGTAAGGCTGAAGGCCCCGACCTAGGCAGGGGCAGAAGTGTTCCTCTTTCCTCCCCTCCCAGCTGCCTGCCTTGGCCTTCAGGGCTGATCCACAAGGGGTTGATCAAAGGCACTCAGGGCCTTGGGCCCCAGGAGAACCCCGAGAGCTCCCAAGATGTACATCTCAGAGAGGGACAGGCTGGCTTCCGGGTGCCGGCAGTCCCAATGGAGCCTGGGATAAACCAGGCCCTGGGGACTTGGGGATCACAAATAAATTAAGGTTAGGCCAGGCATGGTGGCGCACAGCTATAGTCCCAGCACTTGGGAGGCTGAGGTAGGAGGATCAGTGCGAGTTGGAGACCAGCCTGGGCTACAAAAGTGAGCTCAAGGTCAACCTGAACTGCATAGCGAGACCTTGTCTCAAAAAGACAAAAAAAATTAATTAATTAATTAATTAATTAAGGCTAGACCTGTCCCCTGGAGAGCTCTTGCTGGCAAGGCGAGGCGAGGCGAGGGGCTGGAGTTCTCAAGCACTCACGCCAGCCAGGGCGCATGTGCTCTCACACACACTCATAGAGCTGCACTGCAAAGTTCAGTCCCCTGACCCTACCTCTTGTCCCAAGCCCAGCCTCCAGGGCGCCTTGAGCCTCGGGCTCTGCCCATCCACCCACACTGTCCTAGGGCCCAGACTGCCTGTCCTTCAGACAGCACGGCCGGAACCATCGGATTAACAGCCAGGGGGTGACCAGCACCTGTAGGCCACCTCCCCCCACCAGGACAGCTGCAAGAGTTCCGAGGTCTCAGCACCAAGTGCCAGGTGCCTGGTCAGTGTGGACACGGGAGGGAGGGCTCCTCCCAAGGTCAAGGGCTCAGGCTGTCACCCCCATGCTGGCTCCAGTCCCCAGCCTGGTCCTTCTCCACCACGCACCCGATCTGTGATGATCTATCCACGCTTGCTAAATCTCTCATCAGGCTGGACATAGTGGTGCAGGGCTATAATCCCAGCACTGTGAAGGCTGAAGCAGGAGAACAGATTCGAGTTCGAGGCCAGCCTGAACTGCACAGTGAAATTCTGTCTTAAAAACATAGAAATAAATAAATCTCTCAGCAACCCTTCACTCGAGGACCACGTGCCCTCGCACACTGTTTAGTACTGGCCCACAACCCCCAGCGGGTGAGCTTAGCTAGGGCTCTCCCTGAATCTCCGAAGAGACATCAAGATGTCGGGGACAGGACGACGGGACAAGCAGAGCTTCAGGAAGGCCTTGGGAGAGGCGTCCCCCACCCCTCCAGCCTTAATCTCAAGCAGGAAGCAGGGTCTGGTTACCGGGTGGGGGTGGGGGTGGGGGATTCCCAGAGCTTTGGGGGCAGGGAAGAGCCAAGCAAGGGGAGCAAGGGCATCGGAGGGAGGGCAGGGCTGTGGGCCTCACCTTGCGGCCAGGTCCTCCCTGCTCCTGCCCTGCCCTCTGGCCTGACTTCCTGCCACCAAGGCTCTGCCAGGCCTGGCTCCCTGCAAACCACCTCCAGGGCCTCCAGTCCCAGGACAGTGAGCAGCCCCTGCCCGCCCCCCCAGCTCTGCCCAGGGCCCTCCACTTCCTGTGAGCCGCATTTATCCGGGTTTGTCTTTGTTTTCTCCGGGGTGCTGGTGCAGGGCTGGGGGGCGCTCCTAGGTTTCTACACTTCCATCCAGGGAGCTGTGGAAACCGCCCGCTCAGAGCGCAGCTTCTGGGCCTGTCTCCTTTATCTCTGAGCCACCCTCGTGCGTTTGTGACCATCTCTGCGCCTGGGCGTGTCCATCAGGGTCCTGCTCCTCTGTCGGCCCCCAGAGTGGCTCTGTCTGCCCAGGCCCTGGCCTCCCTCTGTGAGTCTGTGCTGGCCCGCCTGGCTCCAGCCCAGGCCCTCTGGCTCGTCCTTCAGGGTAACAGGGCTGACTCTGGCCTCGCCAGGGGGAGGACGACAGGTGCACTGTGCAGGGAGAGGCGATGCAGGATCCTGGTGGATGGGGCCTGCGGGAGCTGGGGGACCCTGCAGCCCTGGGGTACAGCCCATGGGATCACAAGGCAGGGAATGCAGCTTGGGCCAAGGCCAGGGAAACAGGGGCAGCGCTGTAGGGTAACCAACAGACGGGGTGGAGGAGACCTCTCCGCTGCATCCTGCTCCCAGCCCTGTCCCCGCCCAGGCAACCGGAGGCCAGGCCTTGCCTACCCCATTTCAGTTATCCATTCTGTAAAATGAACCAGGGGCAGAAACTGTGCCCTTGAACTCTGAGACAGCCAGGGTGACGATGCCAGCCCTGACTCTGGCCAAAGGGCCCTTTTGCTCTTTTCTGCCTCCTGAGGCAACGCCCCACACCCCTCCTAGCCCTGGCCAGCAGCACAGGGGTGGAAGGACTGAGTGAAGCGGGAGGTAAGACTGCAGGAAGGACTTCCTGCTGGGTTGTGGAGGGGCTGCAGCTTCTTCTCGAAGCCTCCAGGGCCCCTCTGTGGGACTGAGGGTGTGGGTGCCAGGGCGGGGGGGGCACTCAGCAGCTGGGTAATTAGATGCTGCTCTCAAGCCCTGCGGGGAGGGGCTGCAGGACAGAGAGACCAACACAAAGTGACAGGGGTGGTTTTGACACGTGGTGGAGCTGACGGGCCCGGGGGCCTGGGCTTTGGTTTGGGGGGGGGGGTTCTATCAAATGACTAAAATTAGGTCAAAACGAAGAAGCCACAGCCAGCACTGGGCCCATGGTGAGTGCACTGTGTGTCCCCAGGGCTAAGCAGAGGAGACTTCCCAGGGTGGGAGAGCTGGCAGTGGGGACAGGAAGGCTTCGGGCCCAGCAACTGGTCTTTGGTGGCCTCCCCAGCCCCACCTCACAGAGAATTCCAGAATTCCACCTGTCCTCCTCCCTGGCCATCTGCCTCCTCAAAGGCAGTCTGGTGCAGGTCCTGAGCCTGCCCGGCCCAACCTGGCACAAATGTAAGGCTTGTCCGGAAGCGCTTCTTCCCTCCAGCCGGGCTTCAGCTGGTGCTGCCAACTTGTGGACTCGCTCTCTCTCTCTCTCTCTCTCTCTCCTTCTCTCTCCTTCCTTCCTTTCCTCCTCCCCCTCCCCCTCTTCCTCTTCCTCTTCCTCCTCTTCTTCGTATCTAGTACAGGGTCAGCAGTGGTTCTCAACCTTTCTAATGCCATGACCCCGCAATACAGTTCCTCATGTTGCAGTGACCCCAAACCAAAACATAATTTTGGTGGCTACTTCAAAACTGTAATTTTGCTACAGTTATGATTTGGAATGGCTTTAGGCGACCCCTGTGTTTTGGTTGTTCCACCCCCACCGGGGTCCCGACCCACAGGTTGAGAACCGCTGGACAGGGTCTCATAACACAGATCGGACTCATAATGATCCTCCTGTTTTCAGCCTCTCAGGAGCTCACCACTACGCCCAGTCTCAGTCAGCACGCCCTAGAGACGGGGCTGGCACGGCACATGGGGGATTGAACCCCTGGCCCCCGCATCTGCCTAAGCAGGTACTTTAATTTGCTGAGCTATCTGGCCGGCCCCTACACCCCCGCCCCTTTTAATGCATTTGGTACAAGGTCTCACTACACACTCACAGTGATCCTGCTCTCTGAGCCTCCCCAGCACTGGGACCACAGGTGTGCACCGCCACACCTGGTCCCAGCGGCCAGCTCAGCGCACCTGGGGATGGGGTCAGCCCGGCATGAGGTGTCAGAAATCGTGAATCCCGGTCCCTGTGCTTGCCTAAGCAGGCACTTAGTCTGCTGAGCTATCTCATGGGCCCTGCTCCTTTTTTTTTGTTTTGTTTTCTGAATCAGAGTCTCTCTGTTTT
>PVJA010056424.1:0-10823 GCA_004027025.1 Myocastor coypus
ATGCACACAGAGGTGTGCCTCCCCAATACTTGTGGTGGGGTGGGAGGAGAATATCCATACTTTAGGATGATTAAGGAAGATGAAAAGTGAAAACTATTTTCCTCAGGGGTGTACGAGCTAGATAATGGAAATACAGCTTTGCATTGATTAGTTTTTGGACCAAAACCTGTTTGGTTCTGGTTCGTTTCTATCTCTCAGATAACCTACAAAAGGAGGGCCAATCTCTCCCCAACCAAAGAGATTTTGTAAGAAGTCAAAAATTGTACTATGCAGAAAAAATTAAATATTTACTATACAAATAAAAAAAATTTACAGCTGGCGTGTTGGAAAAAATCTGATTTTGTATGATTTTCATAGAGTATGCACTGCATCCTGAGCCTATTACCATAATCAGTTTTTCTCTAGTTAAGATATGAATAAGTTTTGAGTGGTGAAAATAGAATAGATATTTCTTTTCAGAGGATTAGTGGTTTGTGAGAAGTTCTTAAATCCCATGAATTTTAGGTGTTATTTAATAATAATAATAATAATAATAATAATAATAATAATAGTTTGAAGTTTAATTAGGACCGTCCTGAATTTTAAATCAGCCATTGTTCACTTTTTTTGTCTGAGTGGCTCTGTGTGGGAATTGGTTTTGGAAAAGGAAAGGAAAAACTCGTTGTAAAAATCAGAATACATTCATATTTATCATTCATATTTACTTGGAGACCAAGTATGAAAAGTTTTAATGTTGAGGAACTTTCTACCAAGCTTTTATGAGCAAGTGGAACAGGGATATGAAACTGAGTTGCAACCTTAACTATAAAGTTGACGGTTGCAAAAGCTATTATACTGGGAGTCTGTTATATCAGTGGTTTTATTTCCACATTCTCTGTTGTATATTAAAACCTACCTTTCTCATTGTGCTTATCTCTTAATGGTAAATAGCTTCACCATATCCTAGCTGTTAATAGCAAAAGTTTATAAAAAAAAAATCTTTCTTTCCTAGGGTGGTGTGATAAAATTAGTTTCACTATCATTAGTTTGCTCATCTAAAAAACGTTGGGTGCTTAATGGCAGTTGTACTTGCTAGATATCAACTTCAAATCTTCCCTTTTTAGTTGTGTTGGCAAAATTTCAATTCTATAGGCTTCTTGTTGGAGAAGTGTTTCACTTCTTGGCAAATTTAAGTAATCTGATGCTATTCCACAGATCAAGGGCACCAGGAACTCCGTCCGTTTCTTGTTTAGTTAAATGCCTGAACCATTCCTGGAGCAGTGAATATTTTAGTCTAGAAGAGATGCCCTTATGAAACAGCACTTTAGAGCCTGGCTTATGTATGTCTGCGTATTTTGCTCATTTCCTTCATTTTCCTTGTTCTTTTTGATTTTATTCAAATGTATCTGCCTTTGAATAAAACATCGTTCAATATTACAGCTTTTAAATTTCAAAAATTTGAATTTAACCAAATGATACAGTAACATGAAGAATAGTTCTCTGAAAGTCAATGATTATGGTATTGTTTCCTCTTATAGCAAAATGTTTTGTAGTTAGTAGAAAAGTACTTTGAAAAAGGATAGTATTTTTCACAAGTATGTTTAATTTAAATACCAATTAAATTAGAAAACTCCTTTCTAAAAATACAATGATTGCGTTTATGTGACTAGCAATCTCATATAATATTAAAATGACAACATTTGATTCTATTAAATTCATCAAAATATTTAAATACATGTTTGTGAAAAATTATTTTTTTGTCATCTAATTATATTTAAATATGTTCAGTGGGATAGATAAAAGCTGTAGCCTTTGTTAACATTTCAGGAAATAATCACTTAAGTCAATGAACTGTTCAAAGCTGAAGGAGTTTACAAAAGTCTTTTAACTGCAACAAGTGGAATGAGTTGTAAAATGTAGTAAATATTGTTTTTAATGTATTTCAGATTTCTAGCCAGTTTAAAGCAGATGGTAAGAAAGCAAAGGGAGAGTGCATAATTTAGAGCTACCTCAGAATTTCTAACTGAAAATCTCATTATCAGAACTAAGAATGGTAAATTCTTAATGTAGTAAGAATGAAAAGCTTCCCATAACCATTTGGACATTTATCATAAAATTCTGATCACGTATAGAATAAACAAGTGGGAAAGTCCGATATTCATATCTCCTTGCTGAGCAAAAAATGACTTACAGACAATCACATATAAAAATACATTTTGTATTTAAAATCCAAATTATGCCTTTTCCAAGTATTTATTTGAAACGATAACTTTGCAAATAATGTGCGTCTTTCAGTCTTTTGTTCAAGTTAGTGGTATTACTACAGAGATTTCTTCTTCTTTTTCTTTCCAAAAACTCCACTTAAATCACATAAATTCTCTTAGCTCAAAGAGAAAATTTTTTGTACCAATAATAATTAGAAAATTACAAGGTTTACACCTTGTGCTCTGTATAAGTAATAGGAGGACAACAATATGCATTGTTCCAAATATTGAGAATGTACTGCTAACGTATTTTGAAACTGTCACATTGTTATTTCTTATTAAAAGTAATAAAGAGGCCAGGGAGATAGCTGCATAGCACAATTGCCTGCCTGGCAAGTGTATGGTGGCTAGTCCAAACACTGGTTCTACCAAAAAACAAAGAAAAGTAATAAAAAATAAAGCACATAAATTCATTCATCAAAAAAAAAAAAAAAAAAAAAGAAGGCTGACATCCATTGTCTACTATGTGCCAGAAATGTATAAAATGTGTGTGACAGAGGGGTTGTCACTACTTCTCCTTTACAGATAAGTAAACTGAGACAAATGAAAATAGAGTATTCTTTTGATATTACATCATAGCAGGTAGCACTATGGGATAAAATGTAACAACCACGCCATACTACAGCTCTAGGAAAAGTGCATAAATCCATAACTGTGCTGAAAATGTAATGAAAAATTAACAATAGATCAGATTTTCTGATGGGAAGATTAAAATGATACACTTTACTATCATAATGAAAACAAAGTAGGGCTGGCGAGATCGCTCAGCAGACTGAACACCTGCTTTGGCAAGAGCAGTGATAAGGGTTTGATCTTGATCCTGTATGTCTACTCCCTGGGGCATGTTGAACTGGTAACCAAGTCAGGGCATAGAGGTGCATGCTTGTAATACAAGCTCAGGGGACCTGAAAAGAGGTGGGTGACTATGAATCCAAGATGCATAGTGAGACAGTGTACCAAATATGTAAATAAAAAGAAAGAAAATAAAGTGAAGGAGACAGAAGTTCAGAAGATAAACAGAGGACTACAGTATCAGAGATAGTAGCTGTGGGTGCAAAGGTTCCTGGAATCAGGATGATGGGAACTTGATAGTAGAGAATCTCTATTAATAAGGTCCTATTCCTTTTTCTCTCAGCCACTTTTAAGCAATTGTTTCTAGAATCAATACTTTATTGCTATTTTTTAAACTTATTAATAGGCTTTACATTGTAGAATAGTTTTAACTTTTCAAAAAAATTAAAAAGATAACAGATTTCACACACAACTATATATCTTTGTCTCTGCAATATTACCCACCAGAGCAGCATGTTTGTTACCCTTCACAATTGATGCAGTTGATAATATAATGTACCAATTGGCACATGAAAATGACCCAAATTTATAATTTGTATGAAGCACAAATTTACATAACTTGCAACTCTTGGTGTTGTGCACTCTGTGACTTTGGGCATGTGTATCATTTCATGTATCCATCATTATACCATACATAAGTTTTAGTGTCGTAAAATTTCTGTGGATCTTTGTGTCTTCCCAAATCTCTAATGTCCTTATTCCTTTTCTAGAGTATCATGAAGTTGGGCTAATACAGTGCATCACTTTTTGAGCCTGACTTCTTTTACTTACTAGTATACATTTACTTTAATCAATGCCACCTCATAGTTTAATGATTATTTCTTCTTTAGCAGTGAATAACTTCTATTTTCTATATGTACCATAACTTGCATATTCACTTACTGATGTAGAACTTAGTAGCTTCAAAGTTTTAGCCCTTATGAATAAGGCTGCTAAACACACACACACACACACACACACACACACACACACACACACACACGACTATCAACTAAATGCTGATGTATGATTTTTATATGTTTTCATAGAAAACAGTTCTACAGAAGCATATACCAAGATTGCAAGCTACCGATTAGACAAAATTAGACAAAATTCATCTTAATTTCTGGCATTATAGAAAAGATGTTATTGGAAGTTTCATTGGAATGCAGCCATTTCTATTTGGAAGATTATATGATGTAAATATCTACTACTTGAACTTTTAATTAAAACATTTGATACCTTTGTGTTATAAATCCAAATATTGCTGCTATAGATGGAGATTAGATTTTATAATATAATTTTTTTCTTTTTGCTTATTTATGCAACATTCTATATGTGTTATTTCCTGAATAATAATATTTAAAATGGAGAATAATGAGTTTCATACTGTCTTAGTTACTTTTCTCTTTTTGCTGAGACAAAATACCTGGCACCCAAAGTTGAGGAAGGAAAGGTTTATTTAGCTCGCAGTTTGTGGAGGTTTCAGTCCATACTCAGCCGGCTTCAAGGCAGAGTGGCATCTGGAACAGGGCAGCAGTTTATGATGGAAGAATACAGCAAAGGGCAAAGAGCAAGGAGACGAGCAGCAGCCGCTGCAGTTAGCGAGCCTCTCTCCCTTCCTTATATAATATTCAGGTGAGTGTAGCATTCACACCCATAATCCCAGCATTGGATCATGAATTAATCACTGTAGTTGTGGATACATGATGTCAACTTGGCTGAATGACTCAGCAGCCTGGTTCCCTGTTGGTGGGAGCCCCATTCTGGGGTACAATTGGTTCCTCCCTGGAGTGTGACCAGGGCCTGCCTAGGATATGATTGGCTTTCTCCCTAGAGCGGGATCAAGAGCCCATCATGGAGTATGATTGGTTCCCCCCTACGGCACAATGGCCCCACGTCAGAATGACTGAGCACAAAGAGACCTTTTAAAGGGTTGAAGGAGGAGTCAACACTTCACTTCATCGGAGAAGCTTCAGTCTTCGCATTCAGGCTGGACTTCATCATCTGGTTTGCAGCGCAGACTCTTCAGCCTCCAGCTTGGATGTTTTGTCATCCATTGTCCACTGTTCAGCGTCCATTACAGACACTTCAGTCTTCCACTGCAGACCCATCAGCCGACACAGACTTACACCGAGTGCCCCAGTGAAGTCCAGACCTCAGGATTGAATTCTTCAGTCCAGAGCATGCAGACACCCTGTGCATGCTTCCTCTTCTGACTCTGTGGCTGACTATTGTACACCAATCTTATAATTCCTTATAGATTGTATATTTTGTGTTATTATCCATTCCTTGTATTATATCTATTCTGCTCCTCTAAGTAAAACCCTGACCAATACAATCACAAACTCTAGAAGCCTGACTCAATGACTGCCTGACCAATTGACCATAACTCACACACTTACAATAGAAAAGACCAAATGATTTTATTTCTAGAAAACCAAGCAAAACCCTTCAGCCTGACTTTAGGAATATGTTAATATACAAGGCCATTGGCTTTAGAGTTGTCCATTTAAATGTACCATCAAAACAGCTATCATCTTCCCTCTGTATGCTTGATATAAGTACCATTGGCAAGAAGAATATGGAGCTGTTGAATATTTGTGGAGTAGTGTTACATTCTCTTTATTCTCACTGAAAATGTTTTGTTTTCAGCATCTGCTAGGTTTCTTCTAATGCTACAGGTATATGGGTGCCTCTGAGACTACAGCATATCTCAGGCTCCTATCTCTAAGAGATCCATTTTTCAAAGGATTAGTGTATTAGTCGGACAATAAAAGATTCAGTATCTTTTCCTTTGCACAATTAAAAATAAACACTTTTTTCTCTCTCAAAAATTGTTTTTTCTTAATTTTGCACTCATTTCTATTTTTGATTATAGCCAAATACAGTTGATACATTAGTAGTTTCTATTGGCTGCTCAATGCTTTGACTAACTAGGTGTAGGTATAGCTAGTTTAATTTTACATTTTGGAATAACAATGCAATTGTCCCTTCTCTGCTCTGACTACACCTTAAGATCGGAAGTTTTAGGGTTCACCCTCAGGGCACACTAAAACAGCAATTGAGACTGAATGTGGTAGTGGGTGTCTGTAATCCCAAGCTTGAGAGGCTGAAAACAGGAGAATCACTGAGTCCCATGTACCATAGTGAGGCCCTGTAGACCCTGTAGACCGTGTACTAAATACAGAAGAAGAAGAAAAAAGATGTTGAAGTAATTTTCAATTTCAGCATTAGATTTTCTGTATATGAAGCTGTTTTGTTTGTTTGTTTGTTTGTTTGTTTGTTGTCTTTACCTGCTGCTCACAGTATAAGCAGTGTAAAACTCATTGTGAAACTGGAAATAAGAATGATGGTGTCTGATTGATTCCAGAGCTTGAGAAGTTGCGTAGCCCTCAAGAGGCATGAACTTCGTGATGTTTTAAGATTGAAATAAAAATGTTACATTTATTTCAAGTTATGTGAGCTTTAAAATATTTTCGGTCTGTATTTTTTTTTTCAAACTGCTCTTAATTTACTAGGATAGGAATGCTTATTAAGTTATTTGTTTTTCTAATTTTGTAGTGCATAAAAGTGACAGGTATTTATTTTGTCCATGAAATAACTCCTGAGAAAATAACTTGCCATGAATAGAAATAATCAAAGAAAAAAGACTGGGCATTTATGTGAATCTGCATTATGTTAACAGCCTCATTTTCACTTCTTTTTGGTATGAATTTATCTAGTTTCATTCTTCAGAAAGCTCAGTCTTTGAAGCACGGGAATTTCAGCAGTACAGTTTTGTGGGTCCCCTCAACCTGCCCAGCTGTCCCTGACAATTCCTTGCCTAGTGGTAGGTCCTGTTTCAGAAGAAGCCTATCAGCATCTACAATATGAACCCCAAACACTCCACAGGGCTATCTTTTGGTAGATATTTATTCATTTACAATTCTTAAATTAAATGCAAGATGTCCAGGAAAAGACAAGCTAGGGTGTATGTTGGGATGAAAAAGAGATAATTTTCCCTGATCATCATTGTTTTTCCCCTTATTTTATTTCCTTGGGAGAAGGACTTACTATTATATATCAGATGAGGCTGGTGTCAGACCCAGAAAACTATGGTGGCCCTCATGAAGTAATAAGTAGTGCCTGACTGGGCTCCTCTCCACCCTTGGCTTAATCCTCAATGAGAGGAGTCCTTTGCTCTTGCCCCTCGGATTCCTCCCTTCAGAGATGGAACAAATGAGTCTGGCACTCAATTACGGTTATTGGCACCTCAATGGAATTTAAGCTCCCTTTACTCTGGCAAATACTTCTTGCAGTTGATCATCCATAGCTTCTTTTCCTTTTGCTTGAGGCTGCTTACTGCTTCATGTTGTGGAGCAAGCCACTATTTCATCCTTAAGATGATTCTGTTATCATGGCAGGCTAACGAACTTTTCTCTTTGGGTTTAGAAAGTGCTTGGGAAAGGGAGACACTGTGTGCCATAAATACAAATGGTTATATTCTACTGAAACAAGCTCTAGCACATAACATCTGATATTTTTCGTGACTTTGCATATAGATAGTATGAATTAGGAAATGCACTTCTTCTGAACTCTACAGCTGTTCATAAAATTGTCACAAAAATTTGCATTTAAAATACACATATAGGGAATTTGCACACATTTATGGAGCTCCCTGGTATCTTTCAGGGGTAGAATTTATACCTACTGGCAAATACTTCCCTGCTACACATTAGGAAAAGAAGGATAGCTGATACATGCGGCCTTTGGCAATTTGGGCCTTATGAACTTTAATAAAGTTGGTGTAAAGGCTTTGGATTTGCTAAGATAGTTATATTAAAAATAGTTAAAATTATATATTTTCTTGACAAGAGGGCAAGAGTACTAAAAGGCAATTGGATCAAAGCTGTTTCTATGATGTCAACTCATAAAAAAATCAATTTTTAAATAATTGGCCAGCAAATTGTTAATCATTAAAATAGAGTTAATTAGGTGAAAATAATTGCTTAAGTGGATTATTTAAATGAAAATTACCATTTTTCATTATGTAGGGGCTGTTGAGAAAGTGCTTAGACAAACACAGGGACCAAGGTTTGATTTCTGGCACCACATGGTGGGCCAGCACTGGGAAGGCTGAAAACAGGAGGATCACTATGAGTCTGAGCTGCATAATAAGACCCTGTACCAAATACAATACAGACACACACACACACATACACACACACACACACACACACAAGCTTGTATAGGTCAGGGACTTCAGTACAGGTAAAACTTCTTCCAGAAACATCATTATTGCAAGTGTATTGGATTTTCAATTGTTAATAGTTTTTGAAGACCTTACTTATGAAAAGCATATTTCCTATGATTATTTGTTCTTTTCTTTGTTTTGCTTATTTATTTTATTTAAGGGAATAGTCTACAGGGTGTACAGAGTCTCCCTATTAGGTTGGACTTGTAGTGTCAAGAGCTGGGACTACAGGCACCTGCCACTATGCCAATCTCAACTGCCTTCTCAGAGTGCCCTGGGGGTGGGGCAGGCATGGCAGGCCCGGGGATTCTGGGCCCTGCACTTGCTTGCAGGTGCTTTAATCTTCCGAACTATTTTAAGGCACATGCTGTGTACTTAGCTCCTTGCACTTCTACGCCTTGTTTCTCATCTTCGCTGCCCCCCCCCACCCCGCTCCCCTTTGGGAGTTTTGGCCTCTCTCGCTCCTGTGCTTCTGACCTCAACAGTGCCACCTCAGATAGGGGTAAGGAGCAGTGTTGTTTCCGGTGGAGGCAATAAAGAGAAATGTGCGCCTTTTGCAGAATGAAAAGTCACTGAAGAGTAGCCTGAGAAGACAAGGGCCAATGTCATTTTGCCTCTCGCTGTCTCTAGGGCACGTCAGTCCTTGTAGAAAATCTGCTCCAACAGGTCTGTGTGAACTAAGTGGACTCAGTCCATTTGTCCTTTCCAAAGCCTAGAAGATATACATGTGTGTGGTATACATCATTTCCACCCTCGGCAATACTTGGCAAGATGTTATCATCTCCCTAGTGAGATCCAAAAGGACAGAGACCTAGGAAGAAAGGAATAAATGCTTCACATTATGCAGTGGAATCTTTGCCCCCAACCCACTACCTGGTCCAGTAAATCAGGTACATAACCCATCATAAATAAGTGCTCCACTATCCCTTTTTCCTCTTTCACTCCCTCAGGTCTGCACACAAAATCACTTTTCAAAACTTCTTATTTTTCTTGGAGTCGACATGCTGTGAAAGAGAGAAAAATCGCAAGATTCTTGGCTCATTTCACGGAGCTATTATGTCATCCTGAGATGGCTTCCATTTTTAGTAAGAATGCTTAACTATTTTAAATGTTTTTTTAAGAACTTTTTATTTTATTTTTTTTTCCTGTTTCAGAACTTTTGTTTATTTATTTATTTTTATGGCTGGCTCAGTCTGCCCTGAGGGCAGGGCTGGTGCAGCATGTGGTGCCGGGGATCGAACCGCGGTCCCTGCAGCCACCCAAACTTTCCTAAGCAGGTGCTTTAGACCACTAAGCCATCCTGCCAGGCCCCAACTATTTTAAATTTTGTCAGTAGTTTCATTCCTTTCTTTGGACAAATATTCCATTCCTACATACTGTGCCCACTTTTAGTTTTCTGAGGGAAATTTACCTCGTGTGAAAGATGAGAAAAGGAGAGAAAAATAGACAGGAAAGGGAATAAACATAAATCTTCAAGCTGACACCTTTCCCTGGAGGTCTTTCCACATGTCCCTGTCATATGGTGACATCAATATGACGTCCACCTTATTTACCTGACTGAAATGATTTTTAGTCTCATGACCCATGCTGGACCTAGTGGTAAGACTGACTCTGCCAAAAACAACCTTGGCCTAGAAAGCAATACAGGGCCAATAGCAGGACCAAAAGCAGCCAGCACCCTTTACCACTGTGGGTTTTTAAACAGATTGTTCAAAATTTTGATAAGACAATCATTTTTAGCTTGATAAGGAAATAGACATGCAATCTTATCTACAGAGAATATACAGAATGTACCCAGTGTAGTAAATCTGCGGGGAACTGGACCACAGAGAAGTAAACAAATATGGAATGGGCAAGGTTCTCAACAAATAAAAAATAAAAATCATGCCAGTATTATGAAGGATTTTTGCCAAGAGCTGCTGTATTCCTTCTTCCCACTTGTTGGAAACCAACAAGAGAATCTAGTGCTCCGTGCTCATGTCAGATGTTACATCAGAACATCTTCACACAGAGACAAAAAGAAAGCAACAAAGGAAAGGCAAAAAGCTGCCAACGAAGAACATGTTTAACTCTGCCACACTGCAGAAGAAGAGAGGTGGGGTTCATTCCTAGGAAGATTTCCTAGTGATGCCTGCCGTAGGTACAAGTATGTACTTCATCTATAAAAGCATTCAACTTCCATCACAGCGTTACATCCTCTTGAATTTTTCATTTGCATAATTATCAAATAGCAAGGCCTTTAATTTCAAATCTGTTTAACAAATCCCTACACAATTTACTTCAGAAACCAATGGTTGTGACTAAGAAGATAAAAATGACCAGCAGCTGAAAGTATATTAATCTTTGAAACTCCAGATCTGCTATAAAATACATTTGACTAAATGTACAAAATATATTTCACACCGTTGTTTTCAGATGCCAACTAATTTATATTGTGCTGACCTCAAAATAATGAGATGAATGTGTGATGAGATTTAGGGAATATTTATTCCAAGGACAGGAAGGTCCATTAT
>PVJA010056425.1:0-10827 GCA_004027025.1 Myocastor coypus
GTGCTGCAAACAGGTGTTCATGGTAAAATACGCTCCTGAAGCCATCTGGCACCTCTGGGTGGGAGGCAGTGGGAAGGCTGCAGGCTTGTAGAGCTCTGCAGGGCTGGATCACTTGGGCCACCACAGGTCAGCCCTAGCAAGACTCTTGGGCTCCTTCTCCCTGCAACTAGCAGGCTCTTGCTTGTGTGTCTTGGACCAAAACTGTGAGGGAAGAAGGAGTCAACGGTATGCAGAGGAGAATGATGTGCAGAATGGAGAAGACAAAAAAATAATAATAAATAAAAAAATAATAATATATTAGAGAAAGGCCACCCTGAGGGAGAGAAAAGAAGCAAAGAACTGAAGCCCTGCTTCAGTTCCAGGCTGCTGGACAGTCTCTGGGCAGGCCAGGGCAGCCCAGCTGTCCACCCCACAGCCAAGTATACTCTTGTGCTGGGAACCTCAGAGGACCTTGCTGGCCAATGAGAGGAGTCCTAGGTGTGTACAGTGGCTTTTACACTGCAGTGGGTGGCAGCTGCAGAAGCTGGTGTCTGGAAGAAGGTTTCTCCCTTCGCCCCACATGAGGTTGCTGAACAGTGGGAGAGCTCTCGTGTGGGCTGGATGTATTTGGGGAACTGCTGCTGGAGGCTGGAGGAAGGGGGGCTCTTGCCATCCAGAGGCAGAACAGCTGGTGTGACTGTCACCCAGAGGTTCTGGGGCAACAGAGCATGGACAGAGAACAGAGGGAGCCACCCAGGAGATGTCTGCAAAGCATGCAGCTGTGGTGCTGCATAGAGCAGCACAAGAGGAGAAGTCTGTGTGGACACAGGAAGCTGTGGGACTATGAAGGAACCAGGGCGCTCGGAGGTGAAAGAGTCAGGTGGCTTTTAGCCCTCCCCCTCCTGAGAAAAAAAATTTTTTTTTAATGGCTTTAGGTTTTTGTTTTTTTTTTAAATTTTTTTTCTTGTTTCAGAACCCTTGTTTGTTTATTCACTCATTTATTTTATTTATTTATTTATTTGTTTGTTTGTTTGTTTGTTTATTTTTATGGCCGGCTCAGCCCACCCCAAGGGCAGGGCTGGTGCAGCATGTGGCGCCAGGGATCGAAACCGAAGTCCCTGAAGCCATCCAAGCTTTCCCAAGCAGGCACTTTAGACCACTGAGCCATCCCGCCCGGCTGGCTTTAGGGTTTAGAGCAAGCCAAGAGTGTGGCTAAAAAGCTCTTAGTTAAGATGGGAGGGTGACAGCAGAGAGTGACCAGTAGCTCCTCGGGCTGTATACAAGGTTTTCCAAGAAGCTTCCACACACTGAGCTACAGAAGCTTGACATACCCAAGCAGAAAGAACTGTCTCAGAAAGAATTTTATGGCTTTGGGGGCCTTGAGTGGGAAATCCATATGCCTCGAGGGAATTGTATCAGCAAGTGAAAAGAGTTGCCATGGTGGCCTAGGAAGGGTGGGCAGCCTGAAATGACTGGGCTCTGTGAATTCTCAAGCAGGAAGCAGCCAAGAAAGCTCCTGTGGCCAAGCCGTCTCAGCGGAAAGAAGGATGTGAGAGAGCCGAGGCTGGGCCCAGGATGGTGTTATGGTTTATGTCTAGTTGTCCCCCCAAAGCCTCATGGAGTCATTGGGTGGGGACTTCTAAAGTTTGAGACTTGATCCTTGATCCCTGGGATTATAGGTTTTAGTACTGATGGGATTATGGGTGGAAGTACTTCTGGGATTATGGGTGTAGCCTATGGCGGGAGCTAAGACGGAGAGCCTGAATGTAATATAAAGAGAGACAGAGAGACAGACTGGAGCTCTAGCTGTTGCTGTTGCTCTGCTGCCCTGATTGATTGGCTGCCTCTGTTTGTTGCTGTTCCACCGCCATGAACTGGATGCTCTCTGCTCTGTTCCTCTCAGCCTTGGGCCAGCCGAACATGGACTGAAACCTCCACAAACTGTGAGCTAAATAAACCTTTCCTTCCTTCATTTTGAGTGTTGGGTATTTGTTCCAGCAACGAGCAAAAGGTAACTAAAACAGATGGGTAGGGAGCTGAGACAACCCTGGGCTCAGACCACACGGCGGAAACAGAGCCAGGCCTCAGCATGGAACATCTTCCATGCCCAGGTCGCATCTGGCTGGGCTGCACAGTTGCTCTAGAGCAGTGGGGGTGGCTGCCTGGGGTCCTCTGTGCGGTATACGCGGTGTCTCTGTTGTTCAGCTGTTGAGCAATGGGTTTGTGTCTTTTGTAGACCAGAAGTCTTTAGGTGACATCTAGACCTGATCTAGCCCATGAGATACACGATGTCCAGCCCAGTGCCATCACCGCTGTAGAGTTACTCGGGCTTAGGAATAGGGTACATGTGACTTGCTGCGGAAACAAAGCAAACAATTAGCAGTCCAAAAGCAGATGTGAGTTTTTAATGGCTGCAAACCTCTGCCACCCAAGTGGACCCGCTCCTTAGCTCCTTCCCTCCTTCGCACTTTGACTCTATCGAGCCTCCTCTTCAGAGACAGAGCCTGTATTTCCATCCCCTTAAGCCCAAGCTTACCTGTATTTGCTTTCGCTGGTAGAGTCTAGCAGAAGTGAAGGCATGGGGGCGCTGGATGCACAACCTCAAGAGGCTTTCTAGCTACTGCCCTTGCGTTGTGAGAATAGATGTAAAGCCTGGAGCTGTAGCAGCTGTCTTAGAACCATGAGGCCTCCAGCACAAAGATCAAAAACCATAATCTGAAGACGGACAGGCAGACAGGTCATAATTCTGAACATCTGGTGACATGTTAGGGGCCTGAACCACATATGAACCACAGAGTTTACGAGAGAACAGTAATTTTGTATTTGTTTGGGGCTGAACTTTCAGGCTGGTGGTTCTCTAAGTGTGGCACTCCCTTATCATGGAGAGACTTGTTAGAAATTCGTGGTGCCCGATTCTTGGGCTCTGAGTGGGATCAGAACCTCCACTGCCATTGTCCCGGGTGATTCTCATGCTCAGGGACCTTGAGGAGCCATCGGTCAAGCGCCTTGCAATCCAGCCCCTCGCTCACCTGCATGGATGCCGCATCTCTGCTCTGGCTCCCCGCTGTCTCCCTCCCTGCTGTGCCCAGTGGGCCTCTTCTCTGCCGGTCTTGTTCATTGAATGAATTAATTTCAATCGGAAAAGCCCAGGATGCCAGGAAATTCAGCTCCGGCAATTTGGCAAGAGGAATGACTATTTTCTGGATTTGGTCTCAGCAGTCTCAGAGAGCTCAATATAGGCAGAAAGCTGCAAAATTGCCCCATTTAAAAAAATGTGCTGGTTCCAACTGAAAAACCCTGAATCGGTGTCTGATTCTCTCCCTGTTACATGTGAGCAGGAGGATGGGTCAGCACGCTCCGAATCCTCCTCCTGCAGCCACCGATTGGCCCGGCTCTACCTGCCCCAGCCAGGGCCACGCGCTGAGTCTGGGGCTTGTTCCTGGGGCTGCCAGCCGGGCCAGGCAGACAGTTGCTAGATTTTGCTCCACAACAAGCCACACCAAATGTTGGCAGTGGAAAACCACAGGGCTTTCTTATTTCCCTAATTCTGTAGTTGGCTGCAGTTTCTTGTGGGTCTTGCCTGGACCCAGTGGAGGGGCAGCTGGGAACCATTGGCTGTGATTTGGGCCTTCCACCCTAGAGCCTTTTGGGCCAGACCTCTTGAGGGCAGTGTGATCTTGAGCAGAGCATTCAAGGGTGGCCATGGTGGGGCAGAGGGGCTGGGGGCGGAGCCACCATGGCAGCTGCTGGTGCACAGGTTTCTGGTTGCTCACACTGTCCACCACCATGGTGTCTGGAGTCCAGTCTTGCTGAGGCAGGAGGACCTAATAGACAGCAGGGAGCTGTTTACTGTTTGGGAATGGTGAGCAGCCAGAGCCACAGGACAGGGCTGCTTCTCCTTCCTGCCTTGCTGGTCTTGGCCAGGTGGCTGTCCTCTCTCTGATCCTAGGCATCCCCATTAAACAAAGGGATGAGGACCTGAGGGGAGGGCCTCTTGACTCTGACAGGTGGCATGGGGTTATTGGTCCCAATGTTGTGTCCTCTTGCCATTCCCTTCCTATGGCAGCATTTCTAGTCTACATATGGGAAAGCAGAGGGTTGGGGAGGCCCTGAGAGCCCTGGATTCCACCAAGGACGGGTCACTAACCACGACCTTGACTGCCCTATAGAAAACTAAGGCAAGGCAAACTCCTGAAATCTTGTCTGGTGGTCCAGCCTTTCCCTGCCTTGCAGCCTAGCTCTGGAAACTCTGTCTGCCTGCCTGCCTGCCTGCCTGCCTGCCTGCCTGCCTGCTTGCCTGCCTGTCTGTCTGTCTGTCTGTCTGTCTGTCTGTCTGTCTGTCTGTCTTCCGTTGCTTCTGCCTGCCCTGGCTGCTCTCCTGGAGGAGCCAACAACCATCAGCCACCTTCCCTCCAGACCCCATCCCCTGAAGGACTGCAGTCCTGCTAGGCCACCTTGAGTGGCTTCCCACGGACCTCATCTCCCTGCCCAACAGGAAGCAGCAGCCAGCAGGCCCAGTGGGACACAAGGTTAGAGGATAATTAGATGGGGACAGGGACTGCTTTATAATGAAGAGGTGCTCTGTGTGAAGGGCAGGGCTCAGACACCTGCGGCCAACAGCTGCAGGCCCTGGGGAGCTGCCGAAGGACAGACTGCGGGGGGGAGCCCCCGGCCACTAGCCCAGCCAGAAAGTGAGGGCACCAAGATGCAAGCAGGAGAAAGAGGCAGGAGGAACCCTGGTTGCACATCCCAGCACCCTGGCACATCCCCTTGTTCACATCGCTAAGGTTCAAGCATGACGGGCACTCAGAGTGGATAACAATGGTGGCTTCTGGGTCCCTGCCTGGGGCCAGGGCTGTGATGTCAATGTGCCCACAACAGCAGTGCAGAACCTCTGGTTCTGGAAAATGGGATGGCTCAGAGGACTTCATGAGAGGGGCTGGGAGGCCTGGGCGGGGACCACAGAAGGGGCATCTGGAGGCCTGGAGGAGCAGCTTTTAACCAACTACTATGAGCAAATTTCTTTTTTACTTCTACAAATTTTTTGTAATACTGAGCATTGAACTCAGGGTCTCCAGATTGAGATACACTCCAGTCTTTTTTATTTCTTATTTAAAAACAGCATCTTGAGCTGGGCATGGTGGCTTACAACTGCAATCCCAGCACTTGGGAGGCTGAGGCAGGAGGATCAGTGTCAGTTTGAGACCAGCCTGGGCTACAAAAGTGAACTCAAGTCCAGCGTGAACTGCATAGTGAGACCCTGTCTCAAAAAGACAAAAAACAAAACAAAACAAAACAAAACAAAAAACCCAAAACAAAAACAACAACAACAAAAAAAACCCCAGCATCTTGCCAAGTCATTAAGTTGTCTGGGCTGCGTTTAAACTTGGAATCCTCCTGCTTCAGCCTCCCAGAGTACTGGAATGGCAGGCTGGTGCCAACACTCCCTGCTAGAATCTCCACTTCTAACACAGCCTGCATTGCTGCAATAACCCATGCGCCTGGCAGGAGCTTCACCATTCTTGGGTTTTCTTTTCCCCTAGAGGTGACGGTCACTCCAAGGGCCAGAGGGCCACAGCTAGGAAGACTGCCAAAGCCCTCTTGGCAGTCACAGCCCTCCCTGCACCCTTGAGCTGGCACCTACAACCCAAGATGGCTGACTCATGCCTTCTCCTTAGAGCAGGCAAGAGGAGAGGGAGACAGATTTCCTAGACGGGTACAGCCAGCCCCAGGGAAGCCCCCATCTGGCAGAGGCAATCTGTCCATCTGGAAAAGGGGGATGCATGCCCATCGCTACAGCAGCTGCACGTAAGGCACAAGCTGCTGGTCCTAGCCTGTCTTGGGGAAGCTGCAGTGGGCTTGAAGTGTTCAGGACATGCATATCACAGCCTCTGGACAGCTGTTGAAGGTCCAGGAAGTCCTGGATGAAAAGGCCGTGGGCTTCAAGCCGGCTGTGGGAGTATACAACCTATAATTCCAGCATCTGGAAGGCTAAAGCAGACAGATCACCTTGGGTCCAAGGCCAACCTGGGCTACACAGTGAGTTCAAGGCCAGCCTGAACTACATAGACCCTGTCTCAATCATCAGACATCTAGCTTTATTTCATCCCTCACTTCCGGGCATGCAGCATGTTGAGGCAATTCCGTATTTGTCCCCACAGGCCCCAGAGGACACCAGCTTTCCTGGACTGCAACTTGACTGCCAGACATGGAGTCAGGACCTCCCAGGCCTCAGTGCAGTCTCCCTGTCGGTCCTGAGCAAGGGTGCTGCACTGGTGGTTCCTGCTATGTTCCTGTCCTGAGGTCCTCAGAGAGTAGGAGCTCAGGACAGAAAAGGGGTACCGTGGGGGCATGGTCACCAGCGCAGACACCTAGAAAGGAAATGGAGCTTGATTGTCTGAGGAGAGGGGCACCTTCCAGGGCAGGCGGTCAGGACATTCTGTCTTCCTGTTTTGTGGCCTCCTCTTGGCTCTGTGCAGGAGACCGGATGGATGGAGTTGGGTGGGGACAGGGCTGAGGGCTCTGCAGGACAGGGCCACAGGGGAAGCCCTGCCCCTTCCTGGCCCTGTGTGGCTGGATCCCCACAGCTCTCCTTCCAAGGCCTAGCTAACCAGCTGCTGCCCCCAAGCCAACACCACAGAGGGTATAAGGACTTCAGAATCGAAATCAGCTCTTGGCCAGCACCTAACCTCTCCCAGTTTCTATTTCCTTAGCTGTAAAATGGGATAATTAGGATCTTGTCTCAGCCTAGTGGTTTCTTTTTTAATTAACTTTTTTTTTTTCTTCTTTCAGAACTTTGTTTGTTTATTTATTTTTATGGCGGGCTCAGCCTGACCTGAGGGCAGGGCTGGTGTAGCATGTGGTGCCAGGGATCAAACCGTGGTCCCTGCAGCCGCCTGCAGGCGCTTTAGACCACTGAGCCATCCTGCTGGGCCCCAGCCTAGTGGTTTCAAGGACAGAATCTGATAAAGTAAATAAGTAACTCCAGGAGACTTCCCAACACCCACTCCCCCATCCCCCACACCCTCAGCCAGATGCGAAGCGACACCGTGACGCATGCACACTGACACTCAAGAGGCCTACATCGCCCTTCAAATCTGACTGTGGGGATCTTTGGTTCCCTCTGAAGCTCCCCGAGCTGCCCCCCCGCCCCCAGCATTCTCTGCTTTCCTCTTGGCTCCACCATGCACCTGGTGCCATCCCCCCAGCCTTCATGCTAGCGCGAATCTCGAGCACAAATCTGAGCCACACGGTGTGTCCCTGAATCAAAACAAACAGAACACAGGTGAATCAAAGCCCTCCCCACGCACCTGGAAGCCCTCCACTGATGCCCTGAGGTCGCCCTTCTTCACTCCTCCTTTTAGAGTTGTGTGTGTGTGTGTGTTTTGCGGAGCCGGGGATTGAATTTAGGGCCTTGTGCTTGCCAAGCAAACGCTTATTCTACTGAGCTATCTCCCCAGCCCTTCCGCTCCTCTTTTTGACACTTTTTATACAGCTCTGCTTTCAAAGTACTTGTGGACTCTGACTGTCCTCCGGCCAACGTTGGCCACGCCCCCTCCAGCCCTGGCTACAACCCCTGGTCAGCGGCCACCGTCTGATCTCCAGCTTCTTCTCTTGACTCCTCGCTGGGACCAGCAGCGTCTGCTTGCGTGGGAATGTCTCCTGTGTAGTGGGAACCTTTCATCCACTACCATCATGCCCAAGTCCTGCTTGTGCGGATCAAAGTCCCCAATGACCCCACACCAGCCTCGGGCCAGGTCTCATTCCCAGCCGTGGGGCCGCGCTGTACCCCTTTTCTATGGCGACTACACCGCTGCCTCAGTCCCTTTGCAGGGCTCACATATACCCTCCCCTGACTACAGTTTCCAGAGACGCCCTTGCCCCTAGCCCCTCCCCCTGCTGCCCCTGAACTGCAGCATTCCCCCTCATTCAGGGCGTCCACTGGCCTGTCCACTCCAATGCCCGCCACCAGGGAGGCCTCCATGGTGATGATGGTCACACTCTGTGGTCATGTTGGTGCTGTCATGGTAGGTGCCACCAGCCACGTGCTGCCAGGGAACAGTTGAAATGTGGCCAGTGTCACAAAGAACTTGAATTTTTAATCCGATTGCATTTTAATTACACATAAATTGGCGCACACACAGCCAATGGTTTTCAGATTTTCTGGCACACATAATAGGTGCTCAAAAAAAGACTCTCGGATGAATAACTCTATTACAGCTGCATTGTCTTCTGTTTCGTGAAGCCTGGAGAGGGTGAAGGGTCAGCAACCACACACAGGGCACCGTTGGCTTCTGGGTAATAACCAGTCTGCTCCCCGGTGATTGGGGGCAGCAGGGGGCCAATTAAAATCAATCAGGCTGATGAGCCCTGGAGGACTCCACGCGGGCTTGGAGGACCCTTGCTGCTGGGAGAGAGACCAGTCCATGGCTTTGTGAGCCACAGGCTGGAGGTCACACAACGCGACGCGGTTCGCATGACAGCAGATGAAAGGAAGCCAGGAGCTGGAAGTTACTTTTTTTTTTTTAGTCAAGAGGTGTGCTGCACTTCATGGCCTTGGGCTGGGCCGGCTTCAGGGCTTGAGGGTGAGGTGGGAAGCCTGGTCCAGGATCCGGAAGGAGGAAGCGGTAGCAGGAGGGGAGAGATGGTGGGAAGGGCAGGGAAGGAGGGAGCGGAAGTGCCGGAAATGCCGTTGGCACTGGAAGGCTGAATTGCCTGGTCCTCACGGGTGCCCCTAGGGCCCCACCTTCCCCAACCTCGGTTTCCTCATCTGTATAGCGGGAGAAAGCAGTCCAGCCCCAGGGGGTAGGAGGTGTGTGTGGGCAGGGTGTGGCTGACACGGCCTGTTTATGGTCAGTGCTCAAGGAATGGCTACTGAGGTTATTGCCGCTGCCAGCATCTCTGGGTGCTTTGAGACCGGAATGGGTTGGGGGGGACGGGACCGGAAGTGGGAGTCAGTGTGGGCCTGTGACAGCAGGTGAGGTGAGGCCACCTGCCCGCCTCGGAAGGGCTGTCTGTCTGTCTTGCTTCCTCAGTGGAGGCTGGGAGCAGGATAAAGGGGGCCACAGTGGGAGCATGCTCTAGGCTGTGGGCCTGGATACCTGGCGGCAGGGAGGGGACAACAGCAGTCCCCAGAGGCGCCGCAGGCTTGTCTCTCTCCCCACCGGGCATTGCTGGGATTAGCAAAAAGCAAGCCAGAGCCAGTTGCAGTGCTGCACGCCCATGGTCCCAGCACTCAGGCAGCTGAGGCAGCTACATAGCAGATTCCAGACCAGCCTGAACCATATATCTCCCTGCAGATAGGACAGGGGTCCACAGGAAGACTGGAGGGGCTGAGATGGGCTGTGCACCCCAGCCACTGAGCATAGGCAACACCCTGTCCACTCTGAGGCCAGCCTACTCCCCTTCTAGCACCCCAACATCCTCCCGCTCTGCCCAGCTCCGAGGCCTGCCAGCACCATCCTGGCCTTGTTCCCTGGAGGCTGCCATGGTGTCCACACCGGGCAAGGCTAGTGGGCTGCTGCAGGGTGTGTGAAGATGGATGTGTGCACTTCCTCTCTGCCCTGTGAGTTTTCCGGGACCTAGGGATGGGCAGGGGAGAAGAGGATGGCAGCAGGTGGCCATTGGGACCGGAAAGGGGCTGAAAAGGGAAGGCAGCACTCGGCGCTGATGTCATCTTGGACCCAAACCAGGGGACTGGCTGATCACAAATGATGTCTCCTGGGCTGGTGGTATCATCCGATTTGGAAGCAATTACAGGATTAACCAGGGTGAGAATAGACAGGAGGCCGAGCCTGCTCTAGCTTAGGCGCCGGCCCAAGAGCAGAGCTAGGAGCGTGTTGCCAGGCTCGGGCACGAGCTGGGCTCAGTTCAGCAGGGTGAGGAATGTCACATGCCCCCCTGGTGGCCAGTGGTCAAGTTGGATGTGGGGAAGAACCAGGCTGCCCAAGGCACTCGACCTTCAGCCGCCGGTAGGTTCTGGGGCTGCCGCCGGGTGTAGCATGTGGCAGTTGGCAGATGCAGTGTCGCCAGAAGGTGTTGCTGGCACCGCTGAAGGCGGCCAGATTCCTCGTGGCTTCCAGGGAGGCTGAGAATGTGTGCGAAGAGGAGTCAAGGAAGTGGGAACCAGGACATCTCTCAGAGAAGGAGGCGGGCAGTGTGTGAATTACGGGAGGCTTCTCCTGCTGCCTAAGCTCGGCTACCTGTGGAGACAGCTGGCGCCCGCCGCTACATTCATTTCCCTCCTTCTGGGAGTGCCATCCTGGCTTCCCTCCAAAGGATGAGTCTGGCTCCACCTCCAGGCAGGGCCCATCCCAAATCACTGCCAGGCTCCAGGATGGGTTGGCATGGAAACCAGGCTGGGCAGAGTCAGTCCTGGGATGCTGGTTGGAATTCCTGGGAAGGAAAGCGATGCTCCTGCCCAGACGGGGTGGCAGCAGGCGGAAGGCAAGTCCTCAGAGGTTGCCAAGCTCTATCCCAGCACAAGGCCAGGGCCAAGGAAAGCAGAGCAAGAAAGACTGACGTGGGAAGGGTGGAATTAAATGGCCCTGTGGAAGCACCTGGATCCCGCTGTACCTGAAGCCCTGGCTCCTGGGAGGTTCTGATGACATGGACACAAATTCCCTTGGAGTTGGATTTCTGTCATTTCTAACTCAAAGAACTGACTCATTGTCCTCCCTCCTACACTGCAGGGACAGGCACCCAGCAGCAGCGAGTTCTTGGGCAGATTAGACAGCAGCCCTGCCCCCACTGGCAAGCAGACTGTAACCTGTACCAGGAGCAGGACTCCTCAAACTTCTCCCCAAACCCTACACCACCTGTATCCAAGTGTCACCTGCTGTGAGGTTG
>PVJA010056426.1:0-10822 GCA_004027025.1 Myocastor coypus
TTTTTTTTTTTTTTTTTTTTTTTTGTCTTTTTGAGACAGGGTCTCGCCATGCAGTTGAGGCTGGCCTTGAGCTCACTTTTGTAGCCCAGGCTGGTCTCGAACTCGCACCAATCCTCCTGCCTCAGCCTCCCGAGTGCTGGGATTACAGGCGTGAGCCACCACGCCCGGCTTCCCAGGCCTTTTATATTTTATTTTTGAGGCAGGATCTCACTACATCACTAAGATGCCCAAGATGGGTTGAACTTGTGATCCTCTTTACCACAGTCTCCCCAGGGATTATAGGTGAAGGCCACCACACTTGGACCCCACAACACTTTACCATGCACCTGTTGTTTGCCTGAGAGACCAGAGACTACAGAAAGTTTGAGAGCAGCAATCCTTGATAGATACCACAGGCTGCTGAACTTTCACTGAACTTCTACCCTGGAGTCAAACATCAAAACAATGTTGAATCATAAGAAAGCTTCAAGTTTAAAGCCTTAGACGCATTTAAATACTAAACAGTAAGAGCCGGGCGTGGTGGCACACGCCTGTAATCCCAGCACTCGGGAGGCTGAGGCAGGAGGATCGGTGTGAGTTTGAGACCAGCCTGAGCTACAAAAGTGAGCTCAAGGCCAGCCTGAACTGCATACTGAGACCCTGTCTCAAAAAGACAAAAATAAATAAATAAATAAATAAACATTGGGGCTGCAGATAGAGTCCAGTGATATACTATCTGGCCCCAAATTAAATCCCTGACCTCAAGAAAAAAACAAAACCAAAAGCAAGTTCAATGTCTGTTTCACTATTTTTTTCCATTACAAGCTTCTATTTAAATGCTGCACTCGATGCCCGGTGTGGTGGCACATGCCTGTAATCCCAGCACTTGGAAGGCTGAGTGAGGCAGGAGGATCAGTGTGAGTTCGAGACCAGCCTGGGCCACAAAAGTGAGTTCAAGGCCAGCCTGAACTGCATAGCGAGACCCTGTCTCAAAAAGGCAAAATAAATAAATAAATAAATAAATAAATAAATAAATAAAATGCTGCACTCGTTCCCTGAGCAGCAGTGTGGCTTAGTGGTAAATGGCTGTCTAGCAAGCAGAAGGCCTAGGACACACACAGGTGCACATGTACACAATACTACAAACTGACAGCTATCAATCCCCCACCCCCATTTTGTATCCATTGACTGGTGTGTGGCATTTTCACACCAGTCAAACTTTTGGCAACAAACACAGACTGATATTTGTTCTTCCCGTCCCAGTGTCCAACTGCTGTTGGCATCAGGATGCAGAGGTCCTTCCTGTCTGTCACCTTTTGGCCCACAGGATTAATGATCAGGAAATCAGAGTAAACTTTTAGAATACTCCCATCTTGTGGCAGTTGGGAATACGGCAGCACCGCCTGCCAGGCCTGGGCCCCTCTGCTCTACTAGATTCTAACCACACAGGCAGGAGCACACTGATCCCCAGAGAGGCTTGAAGCACAGGCTGCCTTCACTGTGGCCGAGTTCTGACAGATGTCCATCCTCTCCAGCTCCCACTTCTTTGTATGCCCTACCTACTCCACCCCAGCTGGCAGGCACAGAAAACTAGAAGTGGCTGGTTCACAGGTACTCGAGGAGCTGTTCACAGTCACCTCATCCTGCACATCTGCAGACATCCTGTGCATTGGGCAGGGAGCCTTGGAAGGGGTGGGGTCAGCTCTCCTGGGATTTTTTTTTTTTTTTTTTTTTTTGAGACAGGGTCTCATTATGCAGTTCAGGCTGGCGTAGAGTGCACTTTCGTAGCCCAGGCTGGTCTCAAACTCACACCGATCCTCCTGCCTCAGCCTCCCAAGTGCTGGGATTACAGGCGTGTGCTACTATACCCGGCTCTCCTGGGATTTGTAGTTAAGTGAGGCAGAAGGCAGTGGATCATGGCAGCAATGAGCACAGGTGTCAGGAACTGTGAGGGATGTCAGGAGCCTTTGGGGTTTATTGACCCCCTAGTTGGGTGTGTATGGGTGCACAGCTGTCGCAGGAGGTCTGTGAATTTGAACTCAGCCTGGGCTACTCAGCAAGACCCTGGCTCAAAATTCTAAAACATTTTAAAGGGTACGGGGTGGAGCCTTGAGCTCAATTCTCATTACTACCAAGAACAAAACATCAAATCTTCTTCTATTCCTTGATCTGAAGGACTGAAGGACAGGGACACAATGAGAGTTACTGCGAAGCCCAAGGGCACAATGAGACCAATGGGAAGCAGCATGGAATCAGCTTAGTTTGTCCACACTCATCATTCACTGCCAAGGTGAAGCTCCAGAGGCTGGGAGCAAACCGAGAGGCAGAGATCCCCACCTGAGCACATCCTCTTTGGCAGCGCTCTTGGCCTTCAAACAGGGCAGCAGAGGAAATCTCTCAAAGATCTTCTCTCACCTGGCATAATGGGGCATGCCTGCAGTACCAGCATGCAAGAAGCTGAGGCAGGAAGATTGCAGCCTGGCTACAAACTGAGCTCAAGTCTAGCCTGAGTCTAGTCTGTCTGGAAAAAGACAAAATGAAAACAAACTCCTCTCCCTGCCCTTGAAGAACTGCTTGTACACCTATCTTTCCTCCAGACATAGGAATGGGATCTGAGCTCTGCACCTGGAGCAGCCTAGACACTCTGATCCACAGGGCCACACCTGGCCAGTGACTTCCCTTAGAGGCAGTCAGGCCAAGTTCTGGGCCAGCTGCTGTGCCAAGAGCCTGCAAGGTGAGTTAAAGCCTAGGCTAAATACCTTGCTATTGTGTTGAGAAGAGATGCTTACGTGGCCTGTTCTGCCAAGCCATAAGAAAGCTTTTAGAGTTTTCCAAATTTCACCAAGAAAACTGAAATAGCAATTGGCTCAGGAGATAGAGGCTTGGGGTAGAGCTCAGCAGCACAGCACCTGCCTGGCCAGCACAAGGTCCTGAGTTCAAGTCCCATCTCCAATAAAGGAGATGAAGGCAATATTCCCTGCTGGGCTGAGGGCACAGCTTGGTGGCAAGGTGCTTATCTGACATGTACGTGGCTCTGGGTTCAATCCCAGCTTGCTGCCAAAGGAAGAAAGGAAAGGGAGAGATAAAAGCTTCTTTACTGCCACTAAAAATCCATGTTAGCACTGAGGATAGCAATGGGTAGCACTAAAATTATGCTTGGAATGCCTGTCATTCTTGTCTTTTAGATTTGTGCTGCTTCTAATATAATTCCAGCTACTGCTATACTCTCTCTCAAGTAAATGATTGATTTACAAGAAAATAAAGGGTATTAAATGAGAGTAAGAGACTAGGAAAAATGTCATAGGACTAACCAGCTACAACTTTGTATATACTTAGATTTCTAAATGTCTGTGTAAAAATGTGTAACTGCTTTTATCACATTATATAGGGATTTATTAGAATACCAATGATTGATGGAAAATACTGATTCCCAGTTCAGTGTAAGATGTTTGACATTCAGCAAGACAGTGATGCTAAGCTCAAGTACCTATGTTATAGAGTAATAGTATCATGAGGCTTCTGTTCTGGAGGGTTAAGAATGTAATTTTAATAGACCAAAAATCAGAGAAAAAGAAGGGCTACAAGGATTGCCAATACTTTGGCCCTAGCCCTTTCAAGGTCAGTGAGGACTCAGGACATAAGAAAACCTGTGCTGTAACATCCTATAATTCAGTGGTTTCCCAAATTTTCTGCTCAAGGAGATTATGGAACCACAAAGGAAAGGGACTGACTATGTACAGTGTGCCTAAGGAGAGTCAGCTAGAGAAAACATTCTCTCAGGCTTTCACAGAGAGCAAACTGGTCAAGCCATGGCCGAGATTCATCCAGATGGCTGACACTGACACAAGCACTGTACATGGTTTCAAAGTAAATCCTGAGGAGATTTGACTAACCTTGGAAGATACAAAAGTTACATGTTTTGTTATGCAGGTCTTGCTTTAGCTTGCCCTTAACCACCCAGGAGAAAAGTTTAACCACAAGGCATAAAGCATAAAGCTAGGTTAGTATGCTGAGCTGTAAAAGGCTTAAATCAACAGCTTCTGATATTGCCAGTTCTGCCAATAATCCATTGTGATTATGGAATACTGGACTATGTATACAACTACTTTCTCTTAGTTCAATGAGAAGTTTATTTATTTATTTACTTATTCTTGTCTTTTTTAAGACAAGGTCTTGCTATGAGAATAAATTTTTTGTACCAAGAATGATTAGAAAAGTTATGTCTGCATCCTGTGCTCTGTATAACTGCTGCGAGGAAAACAATATGCATTGTATCAATTATTGGGAATGCACTACTAATGTGCTTTGAAAATGTCACATTGTTATTTCTTTTTTTTTTTTTTTTTTTTTTTTTTTTTTTTTTTTTTTTTTTTTTTTTTTTTTTTTTTTTTTTTTGTGGGACCGGGGTTCAAACTCACAACCTTGCACTGTTATTTCTTATTAAAAGTAAAAAAATTTTTTAAATCAGTGTTAGTATTTGAGTGAAAAATAACACAGGTGTATATGAATACTACATGTGACCTTAGCATGGGGCCAGGAACATGGTATGTAGCCAGTAAACATCAGCTGAATTGGAAGAATTAGACACAGAACAACAAATTTTTTTTTTAATTAACAATTTTAAAAGGAAAAGAAATAAGCCAGGTGTGGTGGTGCATATCTATAATCCCAGCACTTGGGAAGTTGAAGCAACAGGATCACCATGAGTTTGAGGTAAGCCTGGGCTACATAAGTAAGTTTGAGGCCAGGTTGAACTATATAGCAAGACCCTGCCTCAGGATCAGGATCGGGATAGGGATCAGGCAAGGGCAAGGGCAAGGGCAAGGGCAAGGGCAAGGGCAAGGGCAAGGGCAAGGAGCTCTGAAATAAGTGTTCTCAGCTGGGTGTGATTACATACACCTATGATCCCAGTACTGCAGGACTATTGTAATGTTCTGGGTTGGTGCTGAAAGAAGTGATGAGAAGACCCAATGAAGGAAGCTCAGAGGACTCACTGAGATCTGCCTCTTTAGAAGTGAGCCCAGAACTCTAGAAGCATCTCCTTTTTATTTAGGTCACACAATAGAAGATTTACAGGGAGGAGAGGGGATCACCAAGGTCTTAAGTAAGGGTGGAGATATCAATCAGGATTAAGCTGTTACACCTTTTTTAGATCCTAGTCTTCTCAGATCCCTAAGTAACAGATTACAACCCACCCTAAACTTTGTTTATTGTTCTTCGCTTCTTTAAGATGCTAGTTTCTAATCTCTACAGACTATCTTGAGTTCAAGGCCAGCCTGGGTTATACAGTTAGTTCAGAGACAGCCTCAACCATACAGTAAGACCCTGTCTGAAAACAATAAACAAAAAAAGAAGAAAAAATAATAATTGTTCTCCAACTGAAGATGACTTGGGCCCCTCAAGGATAAGCTGGGTATGCCCAGGGATATTTTCACTGTCAGAATCAGGTAGGTACTACTGTCCTAGTGGCACAGGGTAGAGGCCAAGGACACCGTTGAGAGTTACAGCACAAGTAACAGCTCTGTACAGCAAGGAGCCATGTGACTCCAAATGTCACTGGTGCTTTTTGGTTTGGGAGGGTTTTTTGTCTTTTGGTTGTTTTGAGACAAGGCCTCACTATATAGTTCAAGCCAGCCTCCACCTCAAGTTGATCCTTCTGCCTCAGCCTCTCAAGCGCTGGATTTACAGCCATACCCCACATCTGGCTTTTAGTGCTGTCCTGAGAGCTGTGTTCTACCCCTACCACACACACCTCAACATTCAGGCTATTAGGCTACAAGACTCATTCATTATGGGCTCCCTGCCCTGTTTTGTTTTCAGCACTAAATATTGAACCCAGAGTCTTTGCACTGAACTACATCCCTTACCTTCACTTATTTTGAGCCAGGGTCTTACTAAGCAGCCCTGTCTGGGTTCAACTTCAAGATCCTCCTGCCTTAGCCACCTAGAATTCTAGAACTATAGCCATGTGTCACTATGCCAAGTTTCCACCTTGTTGTTACATTACTTTCACTAAATACTAAACATGATTTGTAAAAACATAAAGCACTACCCCCTATCACTAATAATTTTTTTAAACAAAGAATTTTTTTATTTTATTTTTTTTCTTGTTTCAGAACTTTTATTTGTTTTTATGGCTGGCTCAGCCTGCTCTGAGGGCAGGGCTGGTGCAGCATGTGGTGCCAGGGACCGAACCTCGGTCCCTGCAGCTGCCCAAGCTTTCCTAAGCAGGCGCTTTAGACCACTGAGCCATCCTGCCGGGCCCCACTAATAAGCTCTTGAATACCAGTATTAGCCATGAATTAGGTAACCTTTTATGTAGTCATCATGATGAAGTCTCCATTTCATTTTTACATTTTTTTCTGTTTACACTTGCTTCTTATTGACAAACTATGACCTTTGAGGACACATCAATTTTTTTTTTTTTTTTTTTTTGTCTTTTTGAGACAGGGTCTCACTATGCAGTTGAGGCTGGCCTTGAGCTCACTTTTGTAGCCCAGGCTGGTCTCGAACTCGCACCAATCCTCCTGCCTCAGCCTCCTGAGTGCTGGGATTACAGGCATGAGTCACCATGCCCGGCTTCAATTTTTAAAATTTTTATTTATTTATTTTTGCCGAACTCAGGCCCTTATACCTACCAGGCAAGCACTTATTCTACTGAGCTATCTCCCTAGCCCCTACAATCAATTTTTAAAGTGTTCATTTTTTTTTCAAATGTTTGTTACATCTTTCTCTTAACCATTAATCTATCTTTGTTTCTATATAATGTACAGTGTTATAGGTTCCTCATGCAAAAAAAAAAAGTAAGAAAGAAAAGAAAAATTAAGACAAACCTGTCTTGAAAACAAAACAGGGCCTAGCAGCATGGCTCAGTAGTCTAAAGCACCTGCTTAGGAAAGCTTAGGCGGCTGCAGAGACCATGGTTCGATCCCTGGCACCACATGGTGCGCCAGCCCTGCCCTCAGGGCAGGCTGAGCCGGCCATAAAAACAAACAAAAGTTCTGAAACAAGAAAAAAAAAAAGAAAGAAAGAAAACAAAACAAAATGACCAGGTTTGACCATACACATCTGTAATCCTGGAAAGATCTGAGGATGGGACAGGAGGATCACCATGAGTTCAAGGCCAGCCCAAACTACATAGAATAATATTATTAATACTTTACTTTTTTTATTTTTATTTTTTTGTGGGACTGGTGTTCAAACTCATGACCCTGCACTTGCCCAGCAGGCACTTGTGCCTCGGAGCTATCTCTCCAGCTCCCTATTAATACTTTACTAAAAAGCTGCAGTGAGGATCATTAATACATATTGAATTATGGGAACAATGTTATATAATTATTGCTATATTCTTTTTTTTTTTTGGTCTTTTGAGACAGGGTCTTGCTAGGTAGCTCAGGCTGGCCTTGAGCTCATTTTTGTAGCCCAGGCTGGTCTCAAACTCGCACTGATCCTCCTGCCTCAGCCTCCCAAGTGCTGGAATTACAGGCATGCACCACCACACCCTGCTTATAATTCTTTTATTATTTAGAATTGCAGGGCTGGTGAGATAGCTCAGGGGTCTAAAGCACTTGCTTAGGCAAGCTTATGCAAACGTGCAGGGACCACGGTTCAATCTCTGGTATCACATGCCACACCAACCCTGTCTCCAGGGTGCACTGAGCTGGCCATAAAAAAAAAAAAAAAAAAGAAAAAAAAGCATTGCAGAATTCTAAATAAAATGATGCTGGGCCTTTTGGCTTCTGAATAGCACCATGGCAGTAGGCAAGAACAAGCACCTTACAAAAGGTGACAAAAAAGGAGCCAAGAAGATAGTGGTTGACCCATTTTCTAAAAAAATACTGGTATGATGTGAAAACACTGGCTATGTTCAACATAAAAAATATTGGAAAGGCATTCATCACCAGAACTCAAGGAACCAAAATTGCATCTGATAGGCTCAAAGGTTGTGTGTTTGAAGTGAGCCTTGCTGATCTGCAGAATGATGAGGTTGCCTTTAGAAAATTGAAGCTAATTACTAAAGATGTTCAGGGCAAACTGCCTGACTAACTTCCACGGTATGGACCTCACCTGTGACAAAAATGTGTTCCATGGTCAAAAAACGGCAGACCGTGTTCAAAGCAAACGTCAAGACTACTGATGGTTATTTGCTTCGACTGTTCTGTGCTGGCTTTACTAAAAAATGCAACAATCAGATACAGAAGACCTCTTACACTCAGTACCAACAGGTCCATCAGATCTGGAAGAAGATGATGGAAATCGTGACCCAAGAGGCACTGACAAATGATTTGAAGGAAGTGGTCAATAAACATATGTCAGACAGCATTAGCAAAGACATAGGAAGGCCCTGCCAGTCTATCTGCCCTCTTCATGATATCTTCATCAGAAAAGTAAAAATGCTGAGAAGCCCAGCTGTGAATCGGGAAAACTCATGGAGCTTCATGGAGAAGGTAGTAGCTCTGGAGAGACTACTGGCGATGAGACTGGAGCTGAAGTTGAACGAGCTGATAGATATGAACTACCAGTCCAAGAGTCTGCTTAAGATCCAGATTTTTAATAGTGATAAATAAAGTCCTATTTGTGACATAAATAAATAAATAAATAAATAAATAAATAAATAAATAAAAATAAAATAATGCTGGGCCAGGGAGATAGCTCAGTGAAATAAGTTCTTGCCTGGCAAGCGCAAGGTCCTGAGTTCAATCCTGGTACCACAAAAAAAAAAAAAAGAGACAAAAATAAATAAATAAAATGATGCTAAGGGGCCAGGGAAATAGCTCCATGGCATAAGTGCCTGCCTGGCAAGTGCAAGGTTGTGAGTTTGAACCCTGGTCCCGCAAAAAAAAAAAAAAAAAAAAAAAAAAGTATGTTTTAAAAAATAAATAAATAAAATGATGCTAAAATACACATATGAGGGCCGGCGGGATGGCTCAGTGGTCTAAAGCGCCTTCTTGGGAAAGCTTGGGCAGCTTCAGGGACCGCGGTTCGATCCCTGGCACCACATGCTTCGCCAGCCCTGCCCTCGGGGCGGGCTGAGCTGGCCATAAAAATAAGTGAATAAACAAATAAAGGTTCTGAAACAAGAAAAAAATAAATAAATAAATTTAAAAAATAAATAAATAAATAAAATAAAATAAAATACACATATGAAAAAAATAAATTAAAAATATACATATTGGGGCTGCGGGGATAGCTCTGTGGCACAAATGCCTGCCTGGCAAGTGCAAGGTCAAGAGTTCGAACCCCAGTACAGCAAAAACAAAAAAATAAACAAACAAACAGAAAAACCACATATTAATGGGCAACCATGTGATATCTCAGTTTTAATTTTTTTATTTTTAATTTTTTTTTCAGTTTTAATTTTTTAAAAAGGTAAAACAAAGGAGGGCAAGCCAGGTAGTTCTGTGGATTAAAGCACATGCTTAGGCAAATGCAGGGTCCAGGGCTGACCCTCATTGTGCTGCACTGGCCCTGCCCCCATGGTACACTGAGATGGTGATTGAGACTGGGTGTGGTGGCATATGCCTGTAAGCCCAGAGCTTGAGAAGCTCAAAACAGAAAAGTCACTATGAGTCCAATCTGTGTAGTGAGACCCTATAGACCCTGTACTAAATAGATTAAAGAAAAAAAAAAAAAAAAAGGTAAAACAAAGAAGGGTGCAACTAGAACTCCAGAAGGCTTACACTCTCAAGATTTTCCTCATAAAGCCCACATGTCACCATCCTCTGAGCCTACTACCTGTTCCCCTTACCTTCCAGCCTCTGGGCCACTGCTGAACTCTCAGGTCACTTGTCTGTTTTCACACAGGATCTGTGCACCCTGGCAGGAAGCTCATCCACCTCGGGGCCCCTGCTTAGTCCAAAGGGCGCACTAATGATAGAGGCCCCCTGCTTACTGACTGTGGTCAGGCTCACATGGTTAGCACTTGGTCTCTGAGATCTCCTAAGCGCCTTGGGATTGCTCCACCCTTGGTCAGGAGTGAAAGAAGCCCAAGGCTGAATTGAGTGTTAGCTGCCTGGGAGGTCAGGAGGAGAAAACCTGAGTTCACAGGTTCAACACCACTGTGAGCCCATACGTTATGCAAAATAAAGCAGACACACAAATGTAAATATCATGCGGCTTCTCAACATGCAAACCCAAGTGTAAGTAAAATAACAGGGAGCAGGCAGAGCTCGTCCAACAGTTTTTCAGAGAGGAAGCAGAACAAGAGCTAGAGAGGTGGAAGGGCGGGGACAGAGAAGAACTAAGATGTGAATGTACACAAAGCCACTCCCACAGTAAAGGTTGTCATTATGGACTGTGAATATGGACTAATAAAAAAAAGCCCTTAAATGGACAAGTTCAAGATCAGCCTGGGTTGCAAGGTCCTAAGTTTGATCCCTGGTATCAAAAAAGAAAAGACCTGTGATACAGAATTTTAAAAAAGATCAGTCTGGGGGCAACCCACTTCCCAGGACCTCTTCTATCTCTTAAGCAGAAGTTAACTTTCTTTTAAGAAATTCTGGGTCCTGGGGAGATAGCTCAGTGGAATGAGCACTTGCCTAGCAAGAGCAGGGTCCTGAGTTCAATCCCTGGTACCACAAAAATAAAATAAATCAAAATAAAAAAAAATGCTTACTGTTGGGCCCGGCGGGATGGCTCAGTGGTCTAAAGTGCCTGCTTGGAAAAGCTTGGGCAGCTTCAGGGACCGCGGTTCGATCCCTGGCACCACATGCTGCGCCAGCCCTACCCTTGGGGCGGGCTGAGCCGGCCATAAAAGTGAGTGAATAAACAAATAAAGGTTCTGAAACAAGAAAATAAATAAAATAAATAAATTCTTTTTTTTTTTAATTTATTTTTAATTTTT
>PVJA010056427.1:0-10804 GCA_004027025.1 Myocastor coypus
ACGCTTACTGGAAGAAAGCCTCATTAAACAATAGTGCTGAAAAAATTGGTTCTCTACATGCCAAAACTAAAACTTGAACCTAGTCTTTCACCTTGCACTAAACTAAAGTCAAAATGAATTAAAGATCTAAGTATTAAAAGACAAATATTAAATCTCCTGGAAGAGAAAGTGGGAGAAAATCTTGACATTGAGGTAGGGAAAAATTTCATGGACAAAAATCAAAATGCACGTTTAACACTTGAATGCATTAACAAATGGGACCTTCTCCAGCTAAGAAGTTTTTGCATTTCAAAAGAAATTATCAAAAGAGTGGAAAGACAACCGACAAATTTCTAAAAGATTTTAACTAATAAGATCTTAGACAAAGGTCTTCTATCTAGAATCTATAGAGAACTGAAAGCCATTAGGGTCACAATATTCAAAGATCCAACCCAGTAATGGGAAGCTGAGATGAACACTCTTCTCAGAAAAGAAATTCAGTAAGCCTACAAATACATGAAGAAATGCTCCATATTGCTAGCCATCCTTAAAATGCAAATTAAAACAACACTTAGATACCATCTTACCCCAGAAAGAATGGATATAATAAAGAAATCAACCAGCAATAAATGCTAGAGAGGCTGTGGAGAAAAAGGAACTCTTCTACACTGCTGGTGGGAATACAGATTGGTGCAACCATTATGGGAAGTGGTGTGGAGGCTACTTAAAAAACTGCAACTAGAAATTCAGTTTCATCCAGCAATGCCCCTACTGAGAATTTTCCCAGAAGAACTGAAAACATTATACCATAGTGATATCTGTGCACCTATGTTTATAGCATCCCAATTTGTAATAGCCAAATCTTGGAAACAACCAAAATGTCCATTATTTGAAGAATGGTTAAAAATGATGTGGTATTTTTATACAATGGAATATTACTCGGCTATAAAGAATGATAAACTGGAACATTTCATATATAATTGGATGTATATTGAGCATATACTCATAAGTGAAATGAACCAGACCTATATTTGTAAATATCATATAATCCCCCTAGTATAAGAAATCTAAAGAAGTAATAAAAATGGAAAGGCATAACACAGCTGAATGGAAATCAAAGCCTTTTGAAGCAACACTAAAACTATACTTGGAATGAGTGTCATTTGGGACTTTCAGATGTGTGCTGCTTCTATTGCAAACTCAGTTACTGCTATACTCTCTTTGAAGTAAATGGTTGGTTAACCAAAAGATAAAAAATGTATTAATTGAGTATAAGACTAGGCAAAATACCACCATAGGCTTGAGAGGCTACAATTTTGTGCATCCTTGGGTTTCTAAATGTTTGTGTAAAAATGTGTAACTGCTTTTATCAAAATCTGTAGAGATTTATCAGAATATTAATGATTGAAGGAAAATACCAATGTGAAGCTAAGGCTAAGATGTATGATATTTAGAAAGGCAGTGAGGTTGAGCTCGATTTCCTGTTATGAAGTAATTGTATCATGAAGCTTTTCTGTGGGAAGGTTGAGAATGTAAGTTAACAGGCCAAAAATTGGAGAAAAAGAAGGGCTATGAGGATAGCCATCATTTTGGCTCTAGCCCCTCGAGGTCATTGAGCACTCAGGACAAAAGAGAACCTGTGCTGTAACATCCTATAACTCATGGGTTTCCCAAATTTTCTGGTCAAGGAGATTATGGGACCTAAGAGGAAAGGGATAGGTGAAGTATTGTGTGCCTAGGGAGAGTCACTTGGGGAGAAAACGTTCTCCCAGGCTATCAGAGAGAGCAAACTGGTCAAGCATTGGCTGTGACTCATCCCAAGGGTTGAGGCTGACAACAGTTCTACAAAGCATTGCATATGGTTCCAAAGTTAATCCTGAGGAAATTTGACCCTGGAAAGTATAAATGATGAAAGTTTTGCTAGACAGGTCTTGCTTTAGCTTACACTTGATCACCCAGCAGAAAAGCTTAATTACGAGGCATAAAATGCAGAACTAGATTAGTAAGATGAGCTGTTAGAGACCTAAATCAACAGCCCTCAACATTTCCAGTTTCCCTGGTAACCCACTGCAATTATGAATCTTTGGGCTATGTACACAACTACTTCCTCCTAGTTCAAAGAGAAGAAAACCTTTTCTTCTCCCTTTTTTTCTTCTTCAAAACCAATATCGTTTAGAAAATTTGTCACATCTGCACCCTGTGCTCTGTATAACATTTGTGAGGACAACAATATGCAGTGTCTCAACTATTGCGAACGTGCTACTAACATGTTTTGAAACTCTCACATTGTTATCTCTTATTAAAAGTGATAAACATTAAAATTAAAAATAATGACACCAGAGACATGCTTGTGTGGCCAGTATTCTTCTTCTAGCCAGGTGTTAGATCAGCATCCACAAATGCCCATAACCCTCTGTACTCTATATTTCCAAGACCATTTTTGTGGGCTGAACAGATTTTTCAAACCTTACTATGCTTTGGCTTGTACTGATTAGAATAAAAGATGATTCAGGTGTAATTTTTTTGTACCTTGGGAGAGAAAGGTGTAAGAAAATTTTTTGTAAATAGTGTGTCTTCTTTGTAATTTCCTTCGAGAATAAACATATATAAGGAAACTAAGGCTGAGATCATTGTTAAAACACTAATGTAAAGGCTGCATAACCAAAACTTAGCATAACCATTGTTCCTCTAATATTGCCACTCAATCCCGTGGACTGCTATGGGGTCCTAGGTCTCCGCTGAACTGAAGGCGGGGAGTTTTTCTAGCAAGAAATCAATGAAATAAAAGATACTCTTGATTACTCTAAGTTCAAAAAAACCTCCTAAATCCACAAGAAAAGGTGAACAAAAGTTTATAGGAAATGTTTTTTTTATTTATTCATATTTTAATTAGTCCATTAACATGTAAGAGTAAAGCACTTAAATGGGACCTTGGCAGATAAAGCACATTTTAAACAATAAGAAACCTAGGAAAACCATTGAACTCAGCTATTATTTTTGGCAGGAGTCTTTTCTTACCTCTTTTCTTTTTCTTTTTGTTTCTCCCCTCTGATAACAAAGGAGAAAAAAGGTTTAAATGAGAGAAGATTGCACAGAGTTGAGGATTAACATATTTAATTTACATAATGTCAGGGTGTTAAAGACTATGTAGGTGCAGTAGTATAAAACATTCTTAGTTAAAAAGCAGCTCAAAATAGGAACCTCTTTTATTTGGCACATTTTGCCAAGTTCATTGTGCGGCTAAGCTGAAAAGATCATCATGTCTTAGCAAAGGCAGCACAAGGTATACATAGAGGTATGTAATTATTTAAGAAGAGGAAGAGTCTGGCTTTTAGTTCACCTCCCAGTGATGTAACAGAGATCTTACTGATGATATAAATTGACCCTCTTAGCCCATCACAATGGTGAAGTCTGCAGAGACATGTAACTGTAGGGTCTGACCTTTAACGACACAAAACCACTCCTGTTGGAAAATCACGAAGGAGTGTGTGTTCTTCAAGTAGAATCATCAAAATCTGCTCCCGTGAAGGGCACAGCAAGCTGCCCAGGGGCTCTCCCTCTGTTACTAATAAACCCGGACAGCTTCACTTAGAAAGAGCTATTGCACAAAGACTACCGAGTACTCTCTCCTACTCAGAATGCTCACCTTGATGCCTGCAATGGAATGGTGTTGCTTGAATTAGTTAAGTGTGTCAACTTAGAAGTGAACTACGCTGTTCTTAAATAGGACACTATGGTTTAGTTTCTAACCTCAATGGTCCCTCTTGGGACTAATGGAGGAAAAGAATGACCAGTGGTGGCCCAGAGTTGAAATCAATGTGGAGGAATACTTACAATATGGGATGCAGAACAGGGCTTAAAGATAGTGTCAGAGTTCAGGAAATTATTCTTCTTCTGCAGTTGATTTCCTTTTAGCCACTTGCTCTGGGAGCACTTATTTTTCTGGATCTGTTTTATGGCTTTATCCCAGGGAAATTCAAGTGATAATCGCATAGGTAAACTTGTGGGAAATAAGTTTAGCTCCGTATCATACTCTACCTCATGATGCTCAGGTCCACATGTGCACAATGGTTCACTGATGGTCTCTCACAGGAAAATCTAAAAGTAGGTCTACTGCTCTAATCAGGGTCTGCTTTAGACTTGGCTAAAGTAACAAATTCCTGTGACTATTAGAGATGACATCACATAATCAGAACTGATGCAGCTTTAAGTTGGGCTCAGATATGGGTATTGGATAGAATATATTATCTGGGTGATAAAGATGATGCTTAATCAATAGTTTTATACTAAAATTCAGATGAAATGAAAACTTGTAAAATATCTTAGATATCCATGAAGGACAGCTTCCTGGGGAAAAGTATTTATATTATTGTCTAGACAGCGGTTCTCAACCTGTGGGTCAAGACCCCAGCAAGGGGTCAAAAACCAAAACACGGGGGTCTCCTAAAGCCATCGGAAAGTATGTATGTAAACCCGTGCTATGCTATGGTGAAATGTTATTTATTGGAATTACAGTTTTGAAGTAGCTACCAAAACTATTTTTTGGTTTGAGGTCACCGCAACAAGAGGAACTGTATTGGCGGGGTCAGAAAAAGTTCTGCTGACTGGAATGTATTTTCTAGAAAGAAACACCCAATTTGTTTTTTTACACAGACAATGCTTAACCCAATTTAGTGCTTCTCCTATGAGGGTACAGTTCAATGTGTCTAGCAAAGCAAACAAGGTATTTACCCATCTCACTTGTCGTCTCAATTGCCCTACATCAGGCTCTTTCCCAGGCCCTCTGAGGGACTTAATCTCCTTTTGTGCCTGCTATCTGGAGTGGTCCCAGATCTATTGCTAATTTCACTGACTCACATTTTAAGGAAAGCGTACACAACTTTCCCATTGTGAAATGTTATGAATTGTTCTTACCTGTGCGTTCTCACAGGGAACAAAAATATACACTTCAAGTCTTCACAATGAATGGATCATATTGCAAAACTATTAATTATGCATATGTTTCTCTTTCTTCCTGACAAAGTTATGGACCCTAGAGAATAAGGACCATGAATTTATTCTTTCTATATCTGCAGAGATGGAAAAATACTTGGTGTTAAGTAAGTGAATAAGCTGCATTTATTATTTCTTCTAAAAATTCTAATTTAAATTGCAGTGTGAAAGAATGAAACAATCTCCATTACTTAAAAAAGGAAAACAAAAGTTCTTTTAAAATACGGGTCATCAAACCCTTTGCTTTGCTTGTCTACTTAGGTTTCTTTGAACCTATGAAATTGTTAATTAGTGTCTTCTCCCTCTAGCTTTATAATTAGTTATTGAGTATTTGTGCATATATCCAAATGACGGTGGTTGTTATGTGGTTGAATTACTATACCACTAATGGCAAAACATGTTGCAGGGGATTGCCAACAATTTTGGGAAACCTGGGAACTGTTCTGGGGAGAATTTCAATCAGGAAAGAATGCTTTGATTTTTTTTTTTCTTCCCAATGACAACACGTTGTAAATGTAATTAATTATATAGAGATAATACATTGCTTAATGCAACATATCTTAACAAACCTTACCAATAAAAAAGGCAGCAAACATTTTCAAAAATGATTATGGGTTCAACACTTTTTAAAGCAGTTCAGATATAGTAAGTCATTACATCCTCAGGGCAATGCAGACAGATGTCTTTAATCATACCACTTTGGAGCTGAAAAAATAAAGCAATAGAAGTACAAAAGCCATTAGCCGTTACCGAAGCCAATTGCCCAATTCTTGAATCTCAGACTCTTACACTGATCTAACCAGTGTTACAGTTGCCAAAGAAAAGATCACACAGTTTTCAAAATGGCTCAAGTATCTTACCTGCAGTTTTCAGGCAACGTAGAAGGGCACATCTGAAACCACAACCTTAGTTTTTCTTCTTTCCACCTCCCACAAATCTCAATTAGGGATGCTCTAGCATCTTTGTTACCAGACTTCATCAGACTCTGTTTTTTGTCTTTCTATTCTTTAACCATGTCTCCATTTCCCCTCATGTCTCTTTTCTTCTGTTCTTCCTGTCTAACACACAGTTTTCATGAGCAGAATTGAGTGGAATACTGGAGCAGATTTTCCCCTAATAGTTACCCTCAGGCACACCCTCTCTCCCTTCAGCTGATATCTTCCTTGAAACCTGCCAGCTCCATCTTTTCAGCAATATTTAAGCGTGCATCGTCTGCATTCCTGCATTCATCCCATCATCTCTGTTCCTTGAGATCAAGAGCATCATTTTTCACACAACTCAGTCTTCCTTTCTCTGAATTCTCAAAAGTAGAACAAAATGAAAACTATACATATGACTGAACTATATTGAGAAGAAAAGGTGGGCAATTTTGTAGTTGAAATCAAGAATGCCTTTGCCATAAGGACAAACTTGAGTCATTTGTAGGAAAACAGATGCATCCTGAGATAATAATACTAAGTGAAATAAGTCAGATGAAGAGGCTCTAAGAATGCAGGGTTTCTCCTATGTGAGAAAAATCATGGCTTTTCATGATTTTATAATTTTTTATAGAATGAATGCATTCTTAATTTCCTTATTACTACCCAACTATAAATAAAGTACAAAATAATAGGCAATGGAAGTAAGGAGATAGAGCTTTCTCAAGGGGGAGGGGCATCACGAAAAGGAGAAAGGAGACAGAAAAGTACAGGGGATTCAGTGAGGGAGTAAGATGCATGGAGGGGGAGAAATGCAAGGATGTGAGAAAACTGTTAAAGCTATGTTATGCACCTGTGCCATCTTCAGACACAAACGCTGCATCCTACAAACATGAACTAATATAAAAAAGATATTTGAAAGTAAGAGCTGGTAGACATTCACATCATACAATTCTACTGCAAATGCAGAATTATGAAGGTAATTTTCATATTATATATTAATCCATGCAAAACTATACACACACCACCATATTCACCCAGTGTCTATTTAAACATAGAAAACAATGTTCTGTAATCCTCACTTTGAACTGTCTGTAGACAGGACATGTAGCAGATATGTCCTTACATGATAGAACCTGATGGAAATACATAAATGGTCAGGGGAGATTCCAGATAAGATGTAGTGAGAGAAATCTCATCAGACTGTTGCTCCTTCTTCGTCTTCTGGGTAAGGAACATCTCCAGGTAGTATTGTAGATGAAGACCATATCTGAGTCCAATAATCTTAATGTATGTATCATTCACTGTGTATCAGACATTGTTTTTAATATTCTATGCACATTTTTCTTTTGTCCTTTTCTTTGTATCACAAAGTTGCAGGAAGGAGACTTTTACTACTCTACTAGATTGAAGAAACTGAGGCTCAGAAAGTTTAATTACATTTCCCCAGATCAAGGAGCGAAGATTCTGATGTGAGTTTTGTTCCAAAGTCAGTTGTTTCAACCGTGGCAGTATAGTCACAAAATATAATGAAGAATCCAATAAAAATTGTGCATATATGAATAACAAGCATTGTTTTACCCTACTCCTGTCTTTCTAGAATATGCAGGATGGACATCTATTTATCTTTAGTTTTTGGCGGCACAGGGGATTGAACTTAGGACCTTGCACTTGCCAGGCAAGCACTTATTCTATTGAGCTATCTCTACAGCCCTGCAGAATGGATATCTGAAAGAACATATTAATAATTTTCTTTAATTCTAACCATTATGTGTGAGAAGAATGGTGTTGGTATTTGTTTCATTTACTTTGTCTAAATCTTCCAGCGCACATAATCAGTACTTTACATAGCCTCAGTCTTCTGTATGAAAATTCTTGTTAACATCAATTGATAGTATGTCCTACCTATTTTCTACAGTTCTTTCAAGCTGCCAGAATAGAGGGTTCTCATTCCATAGCATAATCTGGGAAATTGAATACTGACATCATTTGGCAACTGTATTCCCAGATTGGAGGACTTGATTCTAAAAGAAAAAATTTAACATGAAAACAATACACTTCTGGCAATAGTAGTAAAGACAGCATATTATGTTTGATTCTGCAAAACTGAGTAGCTTGAAATGGAGTCTTCTCTTATTTTTAGGTGTCAGTTAAATTGGCCATATTGTGGAAAGTTATGTGAAAGAACGGAAGGATAAGAATTAGAGGAGGAAATTTTAACAGCTTTAGTGTGTTGTTGGTTCACACATAATAATTGTACATCTTTATCTAACATAACATTTTAATATGAGAATTTTCATTTATTGCCCACACCTGGGTAATTCATGCATATATCACTGAAGGTATTAATCATTTCCTTGTGGTGAATACGTTTAAAATATTATAGGTGTATTGGAATATACAGTACTTTATGCCTTACTAAACTTATTTCTTCTCTGTAACTGTAAATTTACATCTGTTGATCAGCATCTCCCTTTTGCAATCTCACATTAGGCTTATAGCTGTCTAATTCTCCTTAAACATGTATTTGTTGTGACATAACTATTTCTAGTAACTGCCATGATTTATTATATACTGCTTCTTGAGTAATCAGTCTCTATTTTCTTTTTTGTGCAAATACATGCTACACTGTGTAGTACATTGTAATGTTCACTATGCAATGATAACAACAATTTCTGTTTTATTATCTTTTTAGTCCCATCAATCAACCTGGCAGATAATTTTTAGTGCCATTTCTGAGTAGAAAATACTTGCTTACAAAGAGGAAGCATCATGTTGGGGTCGATGTTTTAGGGCTCCCAAGATCCTGGAAAGGCATTCACCAGGGTTTACAATGACCAAGATGTGGTGGGGGGACTCACCTGGAAAGAAACTTGAAGACAACTTGAAGGAGAATTCAACCTGACAAAACCCAGTGACAGAGGAATTTAGAACAAACAGGGCTACTATACAGAATTGGCAATGCTTAGAGTCCAGGTCAACCTCTCAGGCCATCCTTCAAAAAGGATGTCCACATCCTCCAGGGGAGCAACCTGAGCACAGGAGTTGCCAGATGCCAACAACTGCCCGGCTTAGCTGCCAGTACTCAGTGTGCACCTGTGACAACTGCTCTCCCAACTAGAAGACAGGAACAATGAGAAAGAAATTCACAAGACATTGTGAAATCAAGACACTAAAACCTTGCAAGCCAGAGAATGAGTTCAGACCCTTGTGGCCTAGGAACAAAAAGTGCATGGTACTGGTTGGTGAGCTGGAACGAAGTACTAAGGATTCATGAGATTTCTGACTGTCCACAGGACAGAAAAATACAACCACAGGGTTAACACCAAGGCTCAGGGGCACAGTGCCTTTCCATGTTTCCTCTTTTTTTTTTTTTTCTTTTTGTCTCTGTTCTCCTTGCTTAATTTTTAAAATTTTTCTTTTCCATGTCAGGCCCTTGGACATGACCTCTCTATTTGCAAAAACTCTCAGACATGGAAAAAAGGAAAAATATTGAAAGTCATTAGAGAAAAATGTTTAAGGAACTTAAATAGCTAAATCTATCAGCATGACTGCACATTTTCAGCAAAACTCTAATTTTTAAAAATTTATTTATTTATTTATTTATTTATTGAATTGGTACAGGGTCTCTCTATGTAGCTCAGACAAATAGTGATCCCTCATAGTGATCTTCCTGTCTCAGCCTCCTCAGAACTGGAATTACAGGTATCTACAATCATGCCTGCTTCTATCTTATCACATCTTATCTTATCTTATCTTATCTTGTCTTGTCTTGTCTTGTCTTGTCTTGCTTTCAGTACCATGGATAGAACACTCAGAATCTTATGCTTTTCAGGAAGATGCTTATGGTGTTGAGGTGTATTCCTGGTGTTTGGCCTGCAACGCAAAGACCTAATTTTTTTTTAATGTATTTCATGCAGGGTATAGAGAGCCTTACTACAAAGATCACACTCATGGTAATCCTCATATTTTCAGCCTCCCAAGCACTTGGATTACAGGCACGGACCATCATGCTCTGTGTAATGCCTGTATTTTGTGGCTGGCTGGGTGTGAGATCAACAAAGTATGTGGCGCTGAGCATTAAACTCAGGTCCTGGAGATTGCCATGCAGGCACTTAGACCACCAAGCTATCTCTTCCACCTACTAACACAACTTTAAGTGCCAGAAGAGTCCTTTGTACAATTATCCAAACAATAAAGAAGAAATAAATGTGCAATAAAAGCAACTGCATAAATGTTATCCTGGATATCTGGATAACTGTATCCTTCAAAATTGTATTTCAGAATTAATCCACAAATCAAATTCTGCCAAGAAACATAGAATCTAAAATAATTCATGTTTACCAAGTCAGCCTTGCAGAAAATGTAAGGAAGTCAAAATCTCAGGAAAGAACTCAAATGAAAGAACATATCGAACTGGTAAAAGAAACTGCCAAATAGCGAAGCAGACTGAAGCACCTGTAAGTAGGCGCAGTGGCTGGGAATTCTATCCCCATGCCTTCCATGCTGCCCCTTCCCCCAGGATGCGCTGAGAAGTCAATTGAGACTGGGTGTAATGATGCATGCCTGTAATCCCAGCTCTTGGGAGGCTGTAAACAGGTGGAACACTGAGATTGATCTAGTAGCGAGAAGCTGAGCATGCTGTAGACCCTTCCAGAAAAATACAGAGACAATAAACCTGTTAAAGTAATTAAATAAAACGGAAATAGAAAGGAATAAAGCAGGAGTGGTGGCTCACGCCTGTAATCCCAGCACTCGGGAGGTTGAGGCAGGAGGATTGGTGAGAGTTTAAGACCAGCCTGGGCTACAAAAGTGAGCTCAGGACCAGCCTCAACTGCATAGCGAGACCCTGTCTCAAAAAAAAAAAAAAAAAAAAAAAAAAAAAAAAAAAAAAAAAAAAAAAAAAAAAAAAAAAA
>PVJA010056428.1:0-10819 GCA_004027025.1 Myocastor coypus
GGATGGATGGATGGATGGGTGGGTGGATAGGTGGGTGGGTGGATGGATGGGTGAATGGATGGCTGAATAGTTACATGAATGGGTAAGTGATGGATGGAGAGAAAAATAAATGGGCGGGTGGGTAAATATTTAGATAAATGGACACTACCAGTCAGCCGTCTTAGTCAAAACCAAATGACAAGTGGAAGGAACACGATGACGGCTTGGGGTCCTGAGTGTCTCCCAGAACACCCAAGGACCACCGAGGTGGAGAACGCAGTTGCCTAACACTGCTGCGCCCGGTGCCTTTGGATCGACTCTGTGTCCATTCTCCGCCTTCCCTGCCCTGCTCCAGGCCGAGAAACTGACCCGGGTGGCCTCGCACAGTGTTTTCTCAGGCCCTGGCAGGAGATCAGAGGGAGGGAGGAGCATGGTGACAGGGTGTTGATGCCCCTGCTCCGCTCCACGCCAGGTCACCGCAGTCAACCCCGGTGGTGGTGGTGTAGCAAATGCGCAGCTGCCTGCTGCCGGCTCTCACCACCCCAGCTTCGGGGGGGTGGAGGGGAGGCTACTTCCAGCCCGGCGACCCCAGCCATTTATTTTCCCACACAGAGCCCACACCCGTGTTTATAACTTTGTCATGAAACTGCTCGATTCCCAGGTAGGAATACGCCGTTGGTGTCAGGCTGTTTCTTGCTCCTGCTGGTCTATTCACCTTAGAAACGCTAGGGGTCCGGGGGAGCACCAGCTGTCTGGGCGTGGCCGGAAGTGTCGGATGAGTGCCTGCGTGAAGCTCAAGGTAGCAGTGCAGATGGCCCAGAGTCACCCGGAGCGCGGACCTACCGGAGGATGATGGTTCAGAAAGAGTAATCGGGATGCTTCGTTGCGACCAACTAACTCTAATGGGGCAAAAACATATAATAATATATGCAAGGGGGTGGGTCACAGACTCTCCGGAAGGATGACACCAAGCAAGAAACCAGGGAGGACAGGTAGCTAGGGCAGCCGCAGGGTATGGCCGCCGTTACCAAGTCAGGCTGCGCAGGGCTGAGGAATGAACTCTTCTCCCTTGGAATTTCCCTCAGATAAGAAAGGTTCTTAGACACCACGTCGATAACTTACGGGAAGTCTAATGAAAGGGTTTAGGAAACAACCCTTTGAAGCCCAGACCACAATACACCAAGGCTGTTGTTCTCTTGCCTTGCGGCGCGCTCTCTTACTGGCCACAGAGATCAAATCAACCCGGCAGGGCAAAGTTTCCAAATATTAACATCAATTAAACTAGTGTCTCAGCAGGAAAAATACGATCAATATCGCAATCTCATCAGTCCTCTCTTAGAGACGCATATTAAACATTAGCATATTAAAGTCTCTGAAAAGCCCTGCAGGAGAAACATGTTTAAAAAAAAACTATTAATTTTTTCTTTTTAATTCCAAATGTATCCACCACCCTGCCTTCATTTTTCATATAACAGCCCGCAGCCTTAGTGGCTTGTGAAGGGGATGCAGTTATCAGATTTTGGAGGAGGAAAATGAGAATATGTTCAGGGTGGAGTCCTTGGAGAGCAGACTTCATATGAGAACTGTCCCAGGTGGGGCTGGGGTGGGGGGAGAAACATCCCCCCAGAAGATTTTTTGATGGATAAGGAGGCTCCTTCCAGACGTAAAAGAGACACCAAGTGGTGCCAGAAGGCAGAGAACGGGGCGTCGCTTGCTTTCCCCCAGGGGCCTGAGCACGCACAGAATCAGGCAGGGTCAGGTATAAGAAGAGGGACCTACCCCCCCCCCGCGCGCGCCCCCAATCCAATCTTACTCCCTGGGAAAAAATGAAGGCGACAGACCCAACTCGAGGGAGATCATCCTGAGCGCTCAGGTGTGGAAGCTCATCCCGGTCGTGCAGAGAGAAATTCAGAGCCTCTCAATCCGCAGAGTCCTGAGGATGGCACAGGGTCTGCCCCATGTCGGATGAGACAGCTTCTCAGCCACACACAGGCCTGTGGAGATAGGGCTTCTCCAGAGCCTGTGATACATGGGATACATGGGTCACATGCCATCCATAGGGACATAAAAGGTGTGCCCACTCCCTACTGCAGAAGATGAACAACCGTCTGAGAATAAACTCCAATGAGAATAAACGGTCCACAAGATGCAGGTTAGAAAACCAATGATCACCCAGGTCCCTCCTTGTAGAGATCGGCAATCTGCGGCCTAGAGAAGAAACGAACAGGAAGCTGCGTCAGGTCACACCTCCACGGAAGAAGCTGGGCCGCAGCCTTCTTCCCAGCATGCTGTGCAGTAGAGAGGCCTTGGCCCAGTGGCTTTGGATCAGTGCTCCAAGATAGATGCCGTAAAGAGCACAGATTAATCCCAGCACTTGGGAGGCTGAGACAGGAGGATCGGTGTGAGTTTGAGACCAGCCTGGGCTACAAAAGTGAGCTCTAGGCCAGCCTGAACTGCATAGTGAGACCCTGTCTCAAAAAGACAAAAAAAAGGAGCACAGATTGTGTTTGCTAATAGAGGCGGTGCCTCCTCCAACCTGCACCCCAAAAATAAACCATTTTGGAAAGATCATGCAATTTGGTTTCCAGCTGTTATTCAGAGTCTGGTGTGGTCAGCAGGAAAGAGACAGTCGGGAGCTGTGAGAGGAGCCTAGTGGATCCTCTCGGAAGGACAGACTGGGATTTCCTGAGGGCTGGAGGCCCTGCCTGCTTTGTGCTAGGGACAGACTCTGTCCACTGCTCCCCAGCTTTGCCCTCTCTACCACTGCCTTTAGCCTAGGCCTCAGCAAGGCCCCGGAGCACAGCTTCATCCATCAGGGCCCTCCCTGTCCTGGGCAGCTCACACTCTGGGCTGGCTGTGTCCCGCTGCTCAGCGCCTCCACAGCACAGCGGATGCCTCACCGCAGAGTACGCATGAGTGGAGGTTTCCACATCCATGCCCACCCCTGCTGCCCAGCCCTAGCACCCTCACGGCCCCCGGTCACCAAGCCCCACCTGCTACTCTCTGCTCTCCTTCTAGAACCTTCTTCACCCTGAGCTACACCCCCATCCCTCAGTCTCATTAAATCACTAAGCTGCCCAGGCTGGCTGGAGCCTGCGATCCCCTTGCCTCGGCCTGCCAAAGGGCTAGGGTAACAGGTGAGCACCAGCGGGCCCAGGCCTCCATGCCTCGGGCCTGCGTTTTGTCCTCCCTCTTGCCTTCACCTGGCGCACCCTTCTCGGCCCAGGGCCTGTTTTGCAGGCCTTCTCTTCCTTTCAGTTCTCCTGTCAGTGAGTTCTGGGGACAGGACCCTGGGTGTGGCTCTGTGGGGCAGGCACTTGGTGCCAGGATTCTTCCTCCAGGGCAAAAAATATCAAGGTTAATGATGTGGCCAATGAACCACAGGTGGGGTAGGCTGTGCCTCAGAGGATGGTTGTTAAGCTCTGCCTGATGCCGGATGAAAGGTGGCTTCGGACGGAGGCGGGTGATTGGGGCGCCGCTGGGTCAGGGTCTGGCCAAGGGCAGTGGGTGGAGGAGCTGGGGCTTCCTCTCCATGCAAGCACCACCACAGAGCAGGCTGCAACTGGCTCACACTGTCCTCAGTCCTCTGTTGCCGCCTCACCTGGCCTTCAGCAGACAACGACTTATGACACCCTCACTGTGCCCCAGAACGCCCATGGTGGGAACCCCCCCCAAGATTTCCAGGTGGGAGGCAGGCAGCTACTATAAGCCACATGTGCCCCAGAGGTGGTAACATATGCTGTGGGAGCAACAGACTAGCATCTAGCAGTACTCTTGCCTACCCCCTCAGACCAAGAAACTGAGGCCCAAGAATTGAGGTGGTAGCTAAGTTGAGAGCCGGGATTCAGTCTCAGGCCTTCTGACACCCATGACCAGAGCTCTTGGCCATGCCACACGGCCCAGTGAAGATTCCAGGGCAGCAACTGAGACAGAAGAAAAAGAAAAACCACCGCTCGGGAACCTGGATCTCATCCTCTCCTGCATTCACCAGCGGATTCACCTCCCACCACAGGATCTGTCCAGGGGATCCTCCCACCAGCGATCCTCCCACGAGTGGCTGCAAGAATCTTCTAGAATCCGTCTGCTGGAGAGATGCTCTTCGTATCCTTCCAAAGGACACACCCTAGGGGGGCCATCCCAGAGGTACAGCACCAATTCAAGATCCGAGCAGAAGAGAGCCCAGACACAGACTAAGGCAGCGGTTCTCAACCTTCCTAATGCTGTGACCCTGCAATACAGTTCCTCATGTTACAGTGATTCCCAAACCAAAAAATGATTTTGGTGGCTACTTCAAAACTGTAATTTTGCTACAGTTATGATTCGGAATGTAAATACCTGATATGCATTATGTATTCTCATTGCTACAAATCAAACATAATTTAAACATAGTGATTAATCACAAAAACATTTAATTATATGTTGAGAAATATTTATTACTAATTCCAATAAATAACATTTCACCATGGCATAGCATGGGTTTAAATATGTATTTTCCGATGGCTTCAGGCGACCCCTGTGTTTTGGTCATTCGACCCCTGCTGGTTCAGCAACCCACAGGTTGAAAACTGCTGGACTAAGGAAATAATGGAGTTTTCTTCCATCTTTGATTGGCCTTAACTGCAAACCTATCCCTCACTTGTCCAAGGCTGCCAGTAACAGCCATGCTACTGGGATTCCACACTGGCCCTTTCCGATCTCCAGACTCAGCCTCGTTTCACCCATCTGTAACATGGGCACTTCCTTAAGGTTAAGAGAAAATGCCTCTTTCCCTTTTAATTTCCTCCTTGATAATCGTATCATGCTAGACCTCAGCCATGCTCCATGGATTTAGTCCTTGATCCAGCAAATACTTACTGAGCAACGTGAGAGAGACATCTCACACCTGTAATCTCAGCACTTCAGGAAGCAGAGGCAGGAGGATCACAAATTCAAGCACAGCCTGGACAACTTAGTGACTTAGTGAAATCCTGCCTCAAAATAAAAAATAAAATGGGTTGGGGATGTCTAACTCCATGGAGTGAGTTCAGTCCCTGCTACAATCCATCCGCTGATTGATCTGTAAAACAGATACTGCCCGGTAGGCTTCAGGGCCTGTAGACAAAGTCAAGGGTAAACCCTGCATGCAGGTGCTCCTCAGCAGAGATTCCATTTCTCCTTTCAGAACTCTGAGAGTTTCAGAGGCCCAAGTTAGCAAGGCCCAGCGCCCACTACAAACTGGGAAAATGCTCTTCTAGCTTGGGGTGTGTTTTCGAGTAGCATTTTACGTGATTCCGTTCAGCTAACTGTGTGTGTTTGCGCCCACTGTTCTGATGTTCAGATGGAGCCACAAGGACGCTTTCTGAACCCCGGGCCCTGTGAGGCCCCGACCAGCCTCCTCCTGCCTCTGTCTCTCCATCTATAAAGGGACATCGATGGTGATCCCCAAGAATCCCCTCCAGTTGAGCTGCGGAGGCCACGGCGCTTTGCGCAGGCTGCGGAGCTGCTGGGGGTAGCCGTGGGGGCTGACCGTGCCTGACACCTGGGAGAACCGGGCCTCCGTCCTGCTCGCAGGAGCCAGGCAGTGTGGAAGGGAGTCGAGGGCCCTCAGCAAAGCCTGCAAAGGCGGTGGGAAGGGGCCAGATCCCGGGTGACGACCCAGAGGAGAAGAGCCGCTGTGCGCGCGTTGACTTCCGGGTCACTGGTTCCAGGGCGGCCCACAGCTCTCAACCGCGAGCCGCTGCCATCTGCTCCGCGACCTCAATCCTTCGCCGCCATGCACACTGCAACCAGCAGCCGCAGCAGGCAAGCTGGCACCAACCGAGGTGGAAAAATGGGTCACTCGGCAGAGTCCCTGGAATGGGGCTGGGTCAGGCAGAGGGGCCCGAGGGATGCCCGCCAGGTCTCACCCTGCAGGGTGCGTGTGCTCCAGCTTTCCCCAGGACCCCTGTGAGCCTCACCATGTGAGCTCCGCGGCACTCGTCTGGCGGAACATCCCAGGCCCGAGCAGGGATGCAGCTCACGAGGTGGGTGGAGCGTGCAGTGCGCAGTGCGAGTCTTCTGGTGCAGAGGACCACACAGGTAGCGCAGCATCGAGAGAGGTCAGCATCCGCACCCACGACTCTGAGCCGTCACTGCCTAATGAGTGCGGAGTTTAGAGTGACAAAAAAAAAAAAAAAAAAAAAAAGCCTGCTTCAGGTGGGCGGTGGTGAGGCTGTGAGTTCCTGGGCTGGACCCTTGCTACGGTTCAAGTGCGTGTTCCATGTGGTGATGAGGCCTGCGGTGCGAGCACTTGGGAGACCGAGACAGGACTATTTCACGTTCAAGGCCAGCCAGAGCAACTGACTGGCACTCTGCTGCAAAATAATTTTTTTAAAGTTAAAGTGAATTTTATAAGCCTAAAACTGTTCTAAGCAATAAATTCAAAGGCAATTTCTAAGTGGTAAGTTTTACCGCAGTGTAATTACTAAGAGATCCTTCCCCAGGGAATAATAAAGTGTCCACTCCGGGGGGGGGGGGGGGGGCCCTGGGGCTTCCACTTCTACCTCTCAGGTGTGCCCCTATTCTGGGAAGCAGCCGAGAGAGTGACTTTCAGCAGAGTTTGTAAAGGACTGGGAATAGCTAGGAACAACCTATGCGTCTGTGTAGTCTGTGTGCTGGGACACACCGGGGCGTGTGTGTGTGTGTGTGTGTGTGTGTGTGTGTGTGTGCGCGCGTGTTCATTCAGTGGAATATGACGCAGCAAATAGAATATGATCACCCTATATCAGTGGCTGCCCAACTTTTGTGACTTTTCCAAAGACGATTTTTTGCACTAATGATGGGGGGAAGGAGGACTTTTTGCTGTTTCCTGTTATTAGTACATGTGCAATGCATAATAATCACATCTCCCAGTGCTGCTGTCGTTGCCGCAGGTCACCTCAGGTCACCTCAGGTCACCAGGCTTTAGATTCTCAGGAGCAGCTTTGGAACAAGACCCTGCGCATGCGTCATTCAAAGCAGGATACAGGATACCCCCCCCCAGAAGAATGCGCGGCTGCTGCACCTCATTCTCAAAAGGCAGGGGCAGGTGTGACGCCAGCAAAGACCACTTGCTAAACTCAGATGAAGGTGTGCTTGCTAGCTGTGGCCTGGGTGTGGGGATCCCTGATCTATATTGCTGACCTGGAAACATCTCTTCAGAATATTGTTGACATTCATGGGGGGGCGGTATCTGTAATCCTATAATCCCAGCACTGAGGAGCCCTGGGCTGCATAGCAAGACTGTCAAAAAAAAGAAAGAAAGAAAAAAAAGAAAGAAAGAAAGGAAGGGTAAGGTGGCAAATTTTATGCTAGACCTTTATAACCTCCATCTTTTGTGGCAAGAAGATGTGCCGGGCAGGATGGTTCCAACGCACTCACCACACAAGGGCCGAAGTTTCCGGGGCATGCTGCCCCATCCAGGTCTAACAGGAGCCCGGAGTCAGGAGGCCACCATAAATAACACGCTAATGATTCAGCTGCCAGAAATGAGCAGGCCGAATCACTGTGCCCCTCAGAGAGCCCCGAAACTAGATCCCGGGCGTCCTGCACCAAGAAGGTGCCTGGAAACTGGACCCAAAGGCAGGCACAACCTGTGTGGGGAGCAGAGACTGCTCAGCTGCACATGCCTGCACCAGCTGCCGGCGTAGGCCGAGGCAAAGCGGGGACACCTGGCCCCGGGCTGCAGCCTGCCCTGCATGGCCTGCGGGCGTGCCCCAGCCCTGGCCACGGCTTTCAGCGTAATCAGAGTCTTGCCCCCCTCTGCAGCTGGTGAGACGGCCCTTGAGCAGCTGGGAAGGAAAGGTGGGGCCCTGGCACAGACCTGTGCTCTCCAACAGGGTGGCTTCTGCCCGCGCCAGGCCAGCTCTGCAACCAGGCCTGTGCCTTTCTCTGGAGAGCATAGCCTGCTGCCTGCTCTGCCTTGGGGTTCAATCCCCAAACCACATGCCACATTGGCCCTGCCCCCAGGTACAATGAGCCAGCCACTGAGACCAAGAGTGACGGAGCACACCTATAATCCCAGCACTGGGGATGCCGAAACCAAAGGTTCACCACATGTCCAAGCTGTGTAGTGAGACCTGTACCAAATATAAATAAATCAACCAAAGATCAATAGATAGATAGATGATAGATAGATAGACTGATTTTATGTTAGGTAAACCCCACCCCAGGGAAAGAAAAACTACAGGACACCAAATTTGTCACTAGATCTCCCTATTCCTAGAAACCCCAGTGAAGCACCCAAAATCACATCTTCCTTTTCTTTCCCAGTTGGGAAAACTAAGGCCCAGAGACAGGAAACAGGAACAGCCCTTGCTCACAGATGTGGCGCTGTCTCCTTCCTGTGCTCTCTGGACCTCTCATCCTGCTGCTTCTCAGGCCTTGACACACTCCCAGGAATATCTGTCCCCTGCTCTGCCCAAGCACTTTTCCAACAGGCTCTCTCGATGTCACTCAGGTTGGCCTGGAGCGCAGAGGTCCTCCTGCCTCAGCCTCCTGATGCACTGCGGGGTTGCAGCCCTATGGCACCGTGCTTGGCAGGTCCTCCCTGGGCCTCCTTTCCTGCATATAAATTTGGAGGGCCCAGGAAGGCATGATTCCTCTGGGCTGACTGACGGTAGCACCTGGTGAGCACTACTTTTTATTTGTTCAGTTAACTGAGCATTAACATATATTAGGAGAAAATACAAGTAGCAAACCAAGTTTTCTGCAGCAGAGACTAAAGGCTATGCCTATCATGGGTTCCCTTTTTAAAATTTTGCACTAATACTGCTTGGCCCCCTACAAGAGGGGCCTCAAATTGTCCACACAAAAACCAGAGGAGTTTTTCTGCCTCTTTTCCTATTGAAGGAAACACATCCCGCTATCCTTAAAACAAATGGGTTTTTTTAAGGGAGTCGGTTTAGAGGAAAACACAGAGTGAGTACTCCGGCAGGTGGTGCCATCCCGGAGAAGGAACGTGATTCTTGGAGGGCCAGGGCTCACGGAGTGGCAGCTGTGACATTCTGTGGCCCCATGGCAAGCCCTAGGCTTCCTCGCCCTGAGCACAGCTATTTAGAGGCCTAGCCAAGGCTGGCAGTGGGACAGGTGGACCCCAGAGGCCCCTGCCTGGGACACGGCGAGGCTGCGTCTGCAGTGGCTGTCGATGGCGTGGTGGCCAAGCACTGGCTGTTCCGCTCTCCCGAGCTCCTCCGGCTTTCCAGAATTCCTGTACCTGCGCGGGCTCACGGCCTCCAGGGCGGCACCTGCATCCTCCGACAGCGGACGTTGAGGAGGGCATAGGTGAGCCCTCAGCTCGTCCGCACCGGTGCAGTCACCCTCGTCCTCCAGTCCTCAACTCAAGCCTGGGGCGCACCTCACTGATGGCGGAATCTGAGGCCTCATGACAGGTGCAGGAGGAGGCATTCGGGGGCACTGTGGGACCTGCCAGTAGCTTTCAGGCACACCCCTGGGGCAGCTGGCGAGACCCACATTTGGGCACGCACAGAGTTGTTTTCCTGACCAAATGCACCTCCCAGGGCAGGTAGGGTCAGCCCCAGCACCGGCTCCTGGCTCCCCAGTCCTCTCAGTATCCTGGTCCCAGGGGCTAGCAAGCAACAGAGGTAGCAGCAGGAACAAACTTAGGAGCCAGACAGCACTGGCATTTGATCCAGAGGTCCTGTCCTTTCGCTCCAAAATGGGCTTAAAAACTTCAGCCTGTGCATGGAGTAGGCTGAGCAAGGAATAACTATCTTTTCTTTTCTTTTCTTCTTTCTTTTTTTGGTCTAATTTTTCTGCAGTGCTGAGAACTGAACTCATAGACGTTCTGCCACTGAGCTATACTTCCAGCTCTTTTTATTTTCATACTCTGAGACAGAGTCTTACTAAGTTGCCCAGGCTGGCCTTGAGTTTGTGGTGTTCCTGCCTCAGCCTCCAGAGCAGCTGGGATTAGAGGTGTATGCCACACCTAGCGGTAGCTATCTACTATAGTTTATGTCGAGCTGTCCCCCCAAAGCCCCATGCAGTCATGGAGCAGGGACTTCTATAGATTGAGACTTGATTCATGAGTCACTGGGATCATGTGATTTTGTACTGATCTAAAGTTTGAGACTTGATCTGTGATCCCCAGGATTATGTGTTTTAAGTGCTTCTGGGATTATGGGTGTAGCCTAAGGCTGATAGGCTGAGGTGGAGAGCCTGAATGTAATATAAAGAGAGACAGAGAGACAGACTCACGCTGTTGCTCTGCTGCCCTGTTGGGTTGGCTGCCTCTGTCGCCATGGTTGCTGTTCCACCACCATGAACGGCTGCTCTCTGCCATGTGCCACTCAGCCTTGCAGCTGGCCGAATACAGACTGAAACTTCCAGTAACTGTGAGCTAAATAAATCTTTCCTTCCTTCACTTTGAGTGTCGGGTATTTGTCCGAGCAACGAGTGACTAAGATACTATCATTTCAAAAAAAAAAGTGTGGATTCTCTTAGATAGACCTATCAATAATATGACCAGATGGCTCAGTGGTCTAAAGCGCCTGCAGAGGAAACTTAAGGCAAGCGCTGTGACCGCCCCTCAATGCCTGGCACCACATGCTGCGCACCCCACCCCAGGGCGGGTGGAGCTGGCCATAACCCAAACAAATAAATGAGGTTTAAGAGAAATAATTTTTTTTTGTCTTTTTGAGACAGGGTCTTGTTAGGCAGTTCAGGCTGGCCTTGAGCTCACTTTTGTAGCTCAGGCTGGTCTCAAACTCGCACCGATCCTCCTGCCTCAGCCTCCTGAGTGCTGGGATTACAGGCATGCGCCACCACGCCCGGCTAAGAGAAATAAATTTTTTAAAAATCTTTAAAAAAAAAAAAAAAAAAAAAA
>PVJA010056429.1:0-10823 GCA_004027025.1 Myocastor coypus
TTCCTTTTGTAGATATACTGCTCCATCTGGAAATCCAGGTTGGTGCCACCTAAGTGGGTTCCTGCAGCAAGGAACTTGAGGACGTCCTCCTCCTTCATTTGCAGGACATCAAGGGCTCCGGACATTGTGAAGTTCCCCTTTAAGTTACGATGGGAATCAAGAACAACGCCGCATGGACCCCGGCCGGGCAGCGCGGAAAAAGCAAAATTACAGTTTTGAAGTAGTCACCAAAATTATTTTTTGGTTTGGAGTCACCGCAACATGATGAACTGTATTGCGGGGTCATGGCATTAGAAAGGTTGAGAACCACTGTGCCTTAGGCACACTATACATCATAATCCCTTTCCTCTGTGGCCCCAACCTTCTATCTCTCTGTTCTCTCTCCTCCTTCTCTGCCAGTCTGCCTAAGAGTCATCTATATTCAATATCTCCACTCTCATTTCCCATTTTCTTCTCAACCCACTGCAATCGGAATTTTGCCAGGACTCCTCTCCTGAAGTGATTCCCACCAGGGTCACCAGTGGCTTTTACTTTTTTTTTTTTTTTTTGTAGTTAGCTCAGCCCACCCTGGGGAAGGGCCTCGTGCAGCATGTGGTACCAGGGACTGAAACATGGTCCATGCACTTTGCTTAAGCTTACCTAAGCAGGTGCATTAGACTACTGAGCTATCTCATCAGCCCAACATTGTTGAGTTTAGATATCTTAAGGTTCACATCCCATTTGCATTCTCTGCAGTTTTGGTGCTGTTATCTGCTTATTCTTTTTTTTTTTTTTTTTTTTTTTTTTTTTTTTTTTTTTTTTTTTTTTTTTTTTTTTTTTTTTTTGGTTGGGACTGGAGTTTGAACTCATATGATCTTGCACTTGCCAGGCAGGCACTTGTTCCATGGAGCTATCTCCCCGGCCCCATGTCTGCTTATTCTTTCTTTGAATTTTGTTCTTTTTGCTTCTAGGACTCCACCGTTTCTTCTTCTAAATCTGTGGTCACTTCCCATAGCTTTTGCTAAAGTATTTCCACTTTCTACATACTATACAGCTCTGTTGTCTGCATTTTATCGTTAGTTTTTGAGTCTTGCTCTGTAGTCCAGGCTGGACTTGAACTTGTGATCCATCTGCTGCAGCCTCCTACACTCTCAGTACAGAGATTACAGGCCTGTGCCATGTGCCACCATACCCAACCGCATTTCCCCTAATTCCTTTTTGTCATTCTTTTCCTTTCTCTACTTAGAACTCACTATCATTGAAGTCATTTGAGTTCAGATGAATTATCACCTTTTTTAGGATATGTGGCTGTTGGGCGTGGTGGTGCATGCCTATAATCCCAGCACCTGGGAGGCTGAGGCAGGAGGATCAGTGTGAGTTTCAGGCCAGCCTGGGCTACAAAAGTGAGCTCAAGGCCAGCCTGAAGTGCATAGTGAGACCCTGTCTCAAAAAGACAAAAAAAAAAAAAAAAAAAAAAAAGGTGGGGGGTGAGGGTAGGGAGAGATAGCTTCCAAGGTACAAGTGCCTGCCTGGCAAGTGCAAGGTTATGAGTTCAAACTCTGGTCCCACTAAAAAAAAAAAAAAGATGTGGCCTAATGCAACTTCTTTCTTGTTTTTCTCAGAGTGCTTTATTGTCTCCCTTACAGATCTGCAAATGAGGCCTCCTAACATCTATGGAAATAGGACTTGGATTTCTTTGTAGGTCAGGGGTCAGATAACCTTCAGATATCTGTGATTGTACTGGTTTGGGAGAGAATTACTCCATTGCTAGAGCTAGATTCTAAGACCATGCCTAGGCCATTGCTTCACTGATACCCAATATCTTTGAAAGGTATTGTTTGATATTGAAACTTGCTTTGACTCCCAATTCTCATTAATCAAATATAAGCATTGCATTAGGTGTCTTGGAGGTCACGCCTAACTCTGGCATGCAGTGCTTGAATCCACTCCTATGAATCTATTCTACAAACACAATCTTCCAAATTAGTTCATAAAAATGTATGTGTATGAGACTGTGGGAATCTAAGTGCTCATCAAGAGAGGACTCACTAAATAAGTTAGGGTAACAGTCTACCCCTGTGCTACTCTAAGAAGACAATCTGCTGTTTATTCCTGCTCTAGCACTAAGCAAATAAGGTGCTTGACCCAGAATGCAAATCTATTTCTTTGACAAGAACAATGGGCTGGGGAGATAGCTCAGTAGAATAAGTGCTTACCTGGCAAGTGCAAGGACCTGAGTTTAATCCCTGGTTCTGGGAAAAAAAAAAAAAAAAAAGAGAAATGAAAAATATACTGGAAGAAAGAAAAACAAAGCAGCTGGACATGGTGGCACACGCCTGTAATCTCAGCACGTGGGAGGCTGAGGCAGTAGGATTGGTGTGAGTTTGAGACCAGCCTGGGCTATAAAAGTGAGCTCAAGGCCAGCTGGAACTGCATAGCAAGACCCTGTCTCAAAAAGAATCCCCCCCCAAAAAGAAAAACAAAGCAAAAATAAATAAAACATATCAGCTAAAATAGCAACAATGTGTTTTTTTTTTTTGTCTTTTTGAGACAGGGTCTCACTATGCAGTTCAGGCTGGCCTTGAGCTCACTTTTGTAGCCCAGGCTGGTCTCAAACTCACACTGATCCTCCTGCCTCAGCCTCCCGAGTTCTGGGATTACAGGCATGCGCCACCACGCCCGGCTGCAACAATGTGTTTAGATACGTAACTGATACTCATTCTCACACAATCTTTTTATTTATTTATTTATTTATTTATTTATTTTCTTGTTTCAGAAACTTTGTTTGTTTATTCACTCATTTTTATGGCTGGCTCAGCCTGTCCCGAGGGCAGGGCTGGCGCAGCATGTGGTGCCGGGGATCGAACCACAGTCCCTACAGCCGCCCAAGCTTTCCCAAGCAGGTGCTTTAGACCAGTGAGCCATCCCGCCGGGCCTCACACAATCTTTTTATCTTTTTCAGACCAATAACAAACTACTCTGGGGCCAGCACTGACTGGACTACTTGAATGAATAGCTTTGCTCAAGCTTAAAGATGAGGTATCTCTACATATGCAAATATAAAAAGATACATAAAACACTTAATCAATTTTAGGTTGCTATAATGAAACACCTGAGAACAGTAATTTCTAAAAATCATTTATTTATTTATTTATTTATTTATTTATTTATTTATTTGTTTAGTATCAGATCTCACTACACAGGTCAGACTTATAGTGCCCCTCCTGTTTTAGGCACTCTAGTGCTGGGATTGCAGGTGTGTGCCACTATGCCCAGTTTCATAGTCGGCACAATGTAGCTGGGATTCCAGTGTTGGCAGGGCATGCAGTACTGGGGATCATATCTATGTCTGCACTTGACAGGCAGGCACTTAGATGTCCAAGCTATCTCCCCAGCCTGAGAATGATCATTCATAAAGAATAGAAGTTTATTTCACTTATGGTTTTAGAGGCTAGGAAGTCCAAGAGCATGGTGCTGATAGATGCTTAGCATCTGAGGCAAAATTTGTCCCCAGTTGCATGGCAGAGGTTATGTGGTAAGACAGGGCAAGCATGCTAGCTCTAGTCTCTCTGTTTCTTACAAAGGCACTAATGCTATTGTAAGGATGTTGCTTCACTCTCATGGTCTCATTTAATCCTAATATTACATCCTGAAGACCTCACTTCCAAACACCATTAATGTATGAATTTGACAGTTAAGTTTCCAATGTGAAATTTTGAGGGACCTGTTTAAACACATAGCAAATACACTGTTGAAAAGAAAAACCATGCTACAGGCCAATTTTCTCTTTCTTTCTTTCTTTCTTTCTTTCTTTCTTTCTTTCTTTCTTTCTTTCCTTTCTTCTGTACAGGGTCTATAGGGTCTCACTAGTAGATTGGATTTGTGGTAATCTGCCTGTTTTGTCTCCCAAGAGCTGGGATTACAGGCACACACTGCCATGCCCAGTCTTAATCGCTCCCAGGGGTGGAGCTGGCATGGTTTATGGTGCCAGGGATCAAACCCTGGCCCTTGTGCTCTGCCTAGGCAGGTGTTTTAGTCCTCTGAGCTATCTGGCCAGCCTTATAGACCACTTTTAAAAAACAAGACTCTGGGCCTGGCAGGATGGCTCAGTAGTCTAAAGCGCCTGCTTAGGAAAGCTTAGGCGGCTGCAGGGACCGCGCGGTTCGACCCCCGGCACCACATGCTGTGCCAGCCCTGCCTTCAGGGCAGGCTGAGCCAGCCATAAAAATAAATAAACAAACAAAAGAAAAAAACAAACAAACATGACTCTAGACATGAAATTCATTCTTCCTTGTTTTTCCTTCCTTATTTTTCTTTCCCTCTCCCTGTCCCTCTCTCTCTCTTTTTGTACTCTACCACTGAGCTATACCCCCAACTTGATCCACCAATTATTTTCTGGTAGGAGTCCTAAAAAATTAACAGTGGATACCTCTAGGGAAACTGCTGGGAATTTGGGTAAGAGAACTCTTTGTTGTACATCCAGGCTGCTATTCAATGGATTCTTCCCACTAGAGCAGAGTAGCTAGAATTTCTTCTGATTGGTTTGTGTTGTGACAGTTGTTAAATAGTTTAAATGTTGCTCCGTGTTATAGCCTTTTTCTGACTCAACACTAAAACAAGCAAAAGCTGCAAAGAGACCAACCTTTTGCATGTACCACTCTCATATTTAAAAACAAACTACGGAGAGAAAACTGACGCTTCTAGAACCTGTTTTTGCTGGCTCACAAGTCTCTTTTTTTCATTTTTCATGAGTTTCTTCCCTCTCTGTCCTCCAGCTGGGTTGTGAACAAGGCGGCTCTCTGTGTTTTGTGCTGTGGGTCTGTTCTGCAGATCAGCTCACAGGGAGTCATTTTGGTTCACAGCCTCATGATGAAGAAGGCTCAAGGGCCAGAGGGCTGATTTTGGCTCTAATTTGCAATTATACAGTGATTTTTTTACACTGCTTGTGGAATCCTGACTTCCTCTCTGGGTTAGAGAGTTAGAAGGCTCTGATTTGATTGGAGTAGTATAGGCAACGATTACCATAGAATTTGGCATATTAAATTTGAGATTGAAAAGTACTTCATGTTGAGCAACAAAGGTAAATTATTTTCTTTTTCTCACTCCTACACAACTGCATATTTACTGTTTATAGCTGACCCTGGGTAGAAAGTAAAGCAATGTATTTTAATATCTTTGAAGTAGGAACCAGTGAGACACCCACTGTAGTGTGTGTGTGTGTGAGTGTGTGTGTGTGTGTGTGTGTGTGTGCACTAGAGATTGAACCCAAGGCCTTCTCACTAAGCTATAACTTTAGCCCTTTTAAAGTTTTTTTCTTTTGAGGGGCCAGCGAGATAGCTCAGCAGTCTAAAGCATCTGCTTAGGCAAGCTTAGGCAACCACAGAGACCAGGATTCAACCCCTGGCACCACATGCAGCGCCAGCCCCACCCCCAGGGCAGGCTGAGCCAGTCATAATATAAATAAATAAATAAATAAATAAATAAATAAAGTTTAGAAAAAATAAAATTTTTTCTTTTGAGACAGCATCTTGTTAAGTGGCTGACTTGCCAACACTGGGTTTAGACTCACAGTCCTGTCTCAGTTTTCCAGAGTCCCCCAGAGTACAGGCTAGTCTTTTTCTTTTTTTTTTTTTTTTTTGAGACAGAGTCTCACTATGCCATTCAGGTTGGCCTTGAGCTTACTTTTGTAGCCTCGGCTGGTCTCAAACTCTCACTGATCCTCCTGCCTCAGCCTCCCAAGTGCTGGGATTGTAGATGTGTGCCACCACGCCTGGCTTAAAACTGGTTGGACTTTAAAAAGATATTATTTTATTTTCTGAGACAGGTTCTTTCTATGTAGTTTAGGCTGGTTATGAACTCACTATATAGTGCAGGCTGGCCTCCAACTCATCACAGTCCTCCTGGCTCAGACTTAAGAGTGCCACGGTTACAGGCCTGAGCCATCATGCCTGATTCTGGTATAGTTGTTGGCTCAGGTGTTCTAGGACTCTCTGCTGTCTTGTTGTTTCTGTTTTCTTGCCATGCTGGAATTAAACCCAGGGCAAACACTCTACCACTGAGCTATGTTCCTGTTCCTAGTTATGTTTCACGAAGACTTAAAAATTTAAAATTTAAAATATATTTTAAAATCTTATGTATTGTGTGATACAGAATATGACTGGCCTTTGTCCTTGATTCTTACAAAATATCTGGAATTTCCTGAGTGATTAGATTGTCTTTGGGCCGGGCATGGTGGTGCACGCCTGTAATCCCAGCACTTGAGAGGCTGAGACAGGAGGATCAGTGTGAGTTTGAGACCAGCCTGGGCTACAAAAGTGAGCTCCAGGCCAGCCTGAAGTGCATAGTGAGACCCTGTCTCAAAAAAAAAAAAAAAATGAATGTCTTTGCTATTTATTGTAAACCTTGATAGGCTAATGAGTTGTAACTTAGAATGGGGCCTGGCCATAGTATGATGAAAGGGTTGAGCTATGTAATAGATCAGCCTAATGTATAAGGAGGGGAAGAAGGGAATAGCTGGGGATCAATCGGTGATAGCTACATCATGAAGCCCCAGCCTCGCTGGTTAGCATTACTCCAGATTGTCACACACCAGCCAGAGGCTAACACATCCCAACTCCACAGGGAAACAACAGTGGATGTTTTACACTAGTGTCCCTCCCAGAACTCACTGTCTGTGTTCCTCTTTTTGGCTGGTTCTACTCTGTATCCTTTGTGAAAATGAAACCATAATTTCAAGTTTCAAACTCTTCTGACTTTTCTAACACTCCTCTGAGCAATTTCAGTGAATTGTTGAACTTGAGGTGCAGTGAGAACCCCTGATTTTGCAGTCAGCTAATCAGATGGGAGAGTGGCCTGAGGAGCTCATTCTTATGGCTGGTGTCTGATGATAAGACAGCGTTGGGGAGCTGGGGAGATAGCTCAGTAGAATAAGCGCTTCCTTGGCAAGCGCAAGGGCCTGAGTTCAATCCCCAGTTCCTGAAAAAAAAAAGAAAGCATCCTTGAATTCTGGGCAGATGGCAGAGTGGTAAAGAGCAATAAACCAGCCTTCTGAATTTGGAACCCAGATACTGGAATATAATCATGGGGAAAAAAAAGGAGGGAGGTGGATCTTTGGTACCTAGGAAGTATCTGAGGGGAGAATTGGAGCTCACAAAGAAAATGAAGAGATGGACTTCAAAGCAGAAAAATGGAATGGCAAACTGACTCCTAGCTTGTAGTGTGAGAGGGCAAGCGTGCATCTACAGAGACACAGAGAGGGCGAGTGACTTCATCAGCTTCCAAAGAGAAACACACCAGTGGATGCTGTGAGCTGTAACAGCTGGTGAGTGACTCTGGCCCAAAGGTCTCCTGGAGAGGGTGCTTAGCCAGATGCTATTTTAGGACAGGGATAACTGAACCCAGAACTTGGAGCGACCATGGGTTGGCTTTATTTTAGAAGTCTCATTGATTGGGTGAGGCAGAACTGTGGGTGACATCCAGGGCCAGGGAATTGAGATATGGCCAGCAGACAGCCAGACTTTTGTAGGATGAAAAACTGAGATCCAGGCATGATGGTGCACACCTGTAATCCCAGCACTTGGGAGGCTGAGGCAGGAGGATCCATGCAAATTTGAGACCAGCGTGAGCTACAGAAGTGAGCTCAAAGCCAGCCTTAACTGCATAGCGAGACCCTGGCTCAAAAAAAAAAAAAGAAAAAGAAAAAGAAAAACTCAGGCTCCTGCCCTAGAACTGGAGACCAGGATCAACAATTTATGTGGATCTAAAAACCCCAGAGCTGGCATCCTCTCCTAGTCCTACTGCAGGCTTTCTGGGATCATCCAGCACAGATCTGGGTTCAGTCTGCCTCTTTGGTCTAGTAGTGACAGCAGAGACATGCCCTGAATAATCATGGGCTTGAAATTACTGAGAAATCATATATATATATATATATATATATATATATATATATATATATATATGATTTATTATTATTAGTATTTTTTTTTTGTGGGACCAGGGTTTGAACTCACAATCTTGCCAGGCAGGTGCTTGTAGGTACTTGTAGGCAGGAGCTATCTCCCCAGCCCCTGAAATATATTTTTTGATTGATTGTTTTTTTTTTCATGGGTGTGAAATTGTTTTAGATTTTTTTTGGGGGGGGGCAGGACCAGGGTTCGAACTCACAACCTTGTGCTTGCCAGGCAGGCACTTGTGCCATAGAGCTATTTTCCCAGCACCTAGATTTTTCTATACTATTTTTTAGTTCTCGTTTTTATATTTTCCTTCTCTTTCTGTCTGATTCTTTTTTTTTTTGTTTGTTTTTGTTTTTTTGTTTTTTTGAGACAGGGTCTTGCTGTACAGTTCTGGCTGGCCTTGAGCTCACTTGACCAGGCTGGTCTCGAACTCACACTAATCCTCCTGCCTCAGCCTCCCAAGTGCTGGGATTACAGGCGTGAGCCACCACGCCCGGCTCTCTTTCTGTCTTCATCAGTTTCCTAAAGCTTCAATAATCTTTCTTTGTTTTTGAGTCTTGCTTCAAATCTCTTTCATTTTTTTGTTTTTCCATATTTTCCTCCTCTCCCCCTAGGGGTGAACTTTTCTAATTTGTTTTATATTTTTTTTTAAAAGAATTTTATTTTATTTATTTATTTATTTATTCTTGTTTCAGAACTGTTTATTCACTCATTTTTATGGCTGGCTCAGCCTGCCCCGAGGGCAGGGCTGACGCACCATGTGGTGCTGGGGATCGAACCGCAGTCCCTGAAGCCGCCCAAGCTTTCCCAAGCAGGTGCTTTAGACCACTGAGCCATCCTGCTGGGCCCCTGTTTTAGATTTTGTTATGGTTTACTTAGCTGAAGGTTTATAGAGATTTCAGTCCATAGTTGACTGGCTCCAACACAGAGTGGCAGAGGGAAGGGAGATGGTAGAAGACAGAAAAATGAACCAAAGAGGAAAGAGGAGGGAGGAAGGAGAGAGAGGGAGGGAGGGAGAGAGAGAGAAAGAGAGAGAGAGAGAGAGAGAGAGAGAGAGAGAGAGAGAGAGAGAGAGAGAGACTCTGATGGATTTTGTTCCCTGAGAGGTAGAGTCATTGTATGTGGTATTGTGTGTGGTTCAGGAGCCTTTTAAACTGGTTTGTGGAAAGAGTTTGAGAATTAACTAATGGAGTACACATTAACAGATCCAAAAGACAGCTGGGTGTGGTGGTGCATTCCTGTAGTCCCAGCACTTGGGAGGCCGAGGCAGGAGCATCAATGCGAGTTTGAGACCAGCCTGGGGTACAAAAGTGAGCTCAAGGCCAGCTTGAACAAGACCCTGTGTCAAAACGACAAAAAAAAAAAAAAAAGATCCGTAGTTAGTAATCATCAAATGACAGACTTGTTAGAAATAAGAGAGGACCATGAAAAAATCAATCCAATTACTGCTAGATGATGCACAGAGGATTTTCAATCAGAATTCACGGAAAATTGGAAAATAGCACAAAGGACATTAAAAAATAGGAAACTTCTGATGTATGGAAAAGGAATTCAGCATTTAGAGAATTGAGACCCACAGAACTCCAATTATCTATGATTTGAAAAAGCTATACCAAGGAATACATACAAGAGTCGTGATTCTAGAAATTCAACACAAGAATAGAATGTTAGAGTTTCTTAAAGAAAAGAAGCTGATACCTATAAAGGAAAGCCCATCAGAATTACTGCAGACTGCTCAACACAAAACTTTAAGTCCTGCAGAGTTTGGAGTGAAATATTTCAAGCTCTAAAATAAAACAACTTCCAATATAGATTGATGTACCTTGCAAAATTATCTTTCAAAATTGATGTAGAAATAAGATACTTCCCTGATAAGGAACACCTTTAGAAATCCATGACCACCAAGTCAGCATTCCAAAAACTTCTAAAAGATATTTTTGAAAAAGATAACAAAGACAATTCCATGAATCCTAATAAAATAAATCCACCAGGGAAGACAAGTGATTAAAGAGAGTGGAAAAAAGGGGAATTAGTAAAAGTAAAATAATATGACAGACAATGTATATGAATTTTAATCATCGGTGTAAATGGTCTCAGCTTACCAATCAAAAGAAAGAGGTTGGCAGGACTGGTGAAGAATCAAGATCCAATAGTATGCTGCATATAAGAAAAACATTTAACTAAAAAAAAAAATTCCTGGACTGAAAGGCGAAGGATGAAAAAATACTCCATGTAGGAGGAATTTGGAAAGTAGCAGGAAAAGCTATCCTATTTGCAAACAAAGAAGATTTCAAGTGAACACTGATCAGAAGAGACAAAGGGGCTACTACATAAATGTTAATGGAACTAATCAAGAGGAAGAGATAACATTAATAAATATACATGCAGCAAATACTGGCATACCCAACTATATGAAACAAACATTGACAGATAGTAAAAATCAAATAAGTATTAATACAATTGTAAGGGTGTACCACAATACACCACTGTTACAAATAGACCAACTACACAAAGAAATCAACAAGGAAATATAAGAATTGAATGGATTTAGTAAAGGGCTACAGAGTTTCCCACCTACAACAACTGAATAGTAGTCTTCTCAGCTGTATATAGATGTTCTCCAAAATAGGCGATATGCTAGCACACAGACTATGCTTAATAAGTACACAAGAAATTGAAAAATTATCCGATTCATATTATAAGATCTTAGTGCAACAAAATTGGGAAATCAGTGTGAGGATGCACACCTGTAATCCCAGCACTTGGGAGGCTGAGGCAGGAGGGTCAGTGCGAGTTCGAGACCAACCTGGCCTACAAAAGTGACCTTAAGGCCATCCTGATCTGCATAAAGAGACCCTGTCTCAAAAAAAAAAAAAAAAAGAAAAAGAAAAC
>PVJA010056430.1:0-10816 GCA_004027025.1 Myocastor coypus
GGAGAGGAGAGGACAGGAGAGGGGAGGGGAAGAAAGGAGAGGAGAGAAGAGGAGAAGAGAGGGGAGGGGAGGGGAGGGAGGGGAAGGGAAATAAGAAACCTTGTCAGTCAAGAATACATTGCTTCAAAAATCTATCGTTCTTAAATAAAGGAAAGAGGAACACCTTCCCCAGAAAACGAACTCTGAGTTCCTGATCCCTGGACTTGTCTTATAGCAGATGTGTGGGAGAGCTCTTTAAGCTGAGGTGAGGGGTGATAATTCATAACATTAAGACATACAGAGAATAACACTCACTGATAAAGGCACACAAAGTCCAACCAATCCAGCCTTATATAGTGGTGTGCAAATCACATATTTCCATTGAAAAATGAAGACAAAACTTTAAGATAATGATCACTCTACTCATTTGTTAAGAGACACAAAATATGACAATGTAAGCTGTGACACCATGTCGTGTTGGCAGGGTGGAGGGGCTCTGCATGCAGTCAGAGGTAATTTGTTGTTAGCCAGAAGAGCCTGCTACGAGGTTGTCTACAACTCAAGCCACCAGGCAGTCATAATGCCAAGCTGAGGTAAGCAGACTGACAAGAGACGGAAGGACAGGAGCCAACAACACATTGCAGGAAACGCTGAGATAGGAGAGGAAGACAGAAAGGCCAGAAGACAGGGCTTTCAGGGCACCCAGAAAACAACAAACAGAAGAAAAGCCCCTACCAGCAGCCATTACTTGAACGGAAAGGACCGAACCGTGGAAATAAAAAGAGTAGCTTACAGATTTAAAAAAGCAGAAACAGATGCTGCCTACAAGAGACTCCTGTCAGCTTTAAAGACACGCATAGACCAAAGGGGACAGAGCAGATGTTGCGCATGGAAAATGTTTTTCATACAAAGAAAACCCAGAAAGAGATAAGGAGAGTTGCATTTATGTCAGATAAAATAAAGGAGTAAAAAATGATTTTAAAAAAAAGACAATGAATGCCATTATGTAATAAAGAGGCTTTATGTATCAGGGCTCTATTTAACAGAAAGATGTAATAATTGTAAAAATGTCTGCAGCCAGCAATAGAATGCCTAACAATAAAAGCAAATATTAATAGATCTGAAGGGTTAGATAAGGAACAATAGAGCAACATGGTGGAATTCAGTGTCCCACTGCCGGCACTGGATGGGTGGTGCAGATGGAAAACCGAGAATGAAATGCTGGGCTTTAAATGCACTTTAGACCAAATGCAATACATATATATATATATATATATATATATATATATATATATATATATTCAAAATCTGTTATTTTCCAGTATTTGTGGAACATTCTGCAGGATAGATCAGACCTTAGGGCACAACATAATCTGCCATGAATTTAAGAAGACTGAAGTCATATGAGGTATCTTCTGACAGCATTGGTATGAAACTAGTAGGAAGAAAACCAAAAATATTGCCAAATATGGAAATTAACACCATGCTCCTGAACAACGAACCAACAGGCTAGAGAATAACCAAAAGGGGAATTTTAAAATATCTGAGACAAAAGACGATGAGAATGTAGCACACCAAATAAAGAAAATAACAAAGCTTAGGGCAGAAATAAATGAAATATAGACTGGAAAACAGAGAAAGGTTTGCCAAAAATAAAGATAATCGTTCAAAGTTAATCAAATGTGACAAACCCTTAAGTAGACTAATTTTTTTAGTGTATATGGTACAGGATCTCACTACGCAGCCCAGACTCATAAGAGATCCTCCTGTCTCAGCCTCCCCAGCACTGGACTTATAGACATGCATTGCTATGCCTGATTTCAGTGGCTGGCTTAGCATGCCCAGGGGCATGTGGCGCCAGGGATTGAACCTGACTCCCTGCACTTGCCTAAGCAGGTGCTTAGTCTGTTGAGCTATCTCAGCTGCCCCAAGTGGACTAATTTTAAAAGAGAATGAAGTTTCAAGTTTAATCAGAAATAAAAGAGAAAACATTTTAATCAAACCCAGGGAAATACAAAGGTTAAAAGTATGATGAATAACTATATGCCAATAAACTGGATTACCTAGAGGAAATAGACAGGCAGATACATGTCCAGCACTTGGACTTGCAGAGGCTGAGTCATAAAGAAATGGAATATTGGAACACACTGAGAATGAGCAGGGGTTGAATCAGTAATTAAAAAACAAAACAGAAATCACCTTCCATCAAAGAAAAACCCAAGAGCTTCTGGCTTTAGGGATGGCTTGAAGAACTAACCTCAACCTTTCTTAAAACCCTTCTCAAAAAGTTAAACAGGAGCAAGTATTTCCAAACTCATTTTAGGAGGTCAGCACTTCTCTGATACCAAAGGCACCAACAACACTTCAAAAAGCTGTAGGGAAATTATTCCTGCTGCTCAGAAAGCACTAGTTAGCAGGCCAGGCCCAACGGGCAACACACTAACAGGGTCATTGACCAAGCCCAAGTGAGTAGGAGCCTGGGACACAAAGGTGGTGGATCTCAACCACAGGGTAGCACCGGGACAGGATGAAAGGCGGAGCCTCTTCGTTGGGGCAGAAAGAGTGGGCGACCAAACCTGACTCTACTGAAGGTAGGAGGCTTGGGAAGGCAAAGCCGCCCAGCACAAACCCACAGCCAGCTCAGGACTCCACGCAGTGGCTGCTGTCTGCAAGCTGCTGCCTCCTGGCTTGCCTTGCCAGCCGCTGAAGGTCCAGGCCCTTCAGCTAGAAGAGAGAAATAAACAAAGGAAGAGTCAGATGTCTCCATTTGCAAATGACAAGCTCTCCCTCTGGAGAAAACCCAGAAGGTTCCACCTGCAAGCTGCTAGACAGGGCAAATTAACTCCAGGAAGCTGAGGAGCAGTGAATCGTGTGCTGGAGCCCTAGCTTGTCTCTTTCTTAGCAGTGAAGCACCTGAGAAAGAAACAGAGAGCAATCCCACTCATCACAACAAAAACTCAAAACACACTAAACCATAGGGGTGGAAGACCCATACACAAAACCCCACAAAATGCTGATAAAAGAAATTGAGAACACTATCAATCAATAAAAATGTACCTAGCACCCAAGAGTTGGGGAATGGGTAGTGTTAAAATGTCCCTGTTACTCAAAGCAAGGTACAGATCTAGTGCAACTCTTACCAGAACTCCCATGGTATTATTCACAGAGGTATATATGAATCCTAAATTCTTTTGGACTCACAGAAGGCCCAGACTAGCCCCAGCAATCCTGAGCGGGAAGCAGTCTGGAGGTGACTCTGCATCTGACCTCAATACAAAGGTCTAGTAAGAGAAGTAACCAGGCTGTGGCCTGGGCACAGGGACCGAACTCAACCAGTACAAGGGAGAGCCCAGGAGTGCATCCACATGCTGACAAATGCCATGGAGGCACACTGGAGAAAAGGCTTCCCTAGCAAATAGTGCTGGGGAAACCAGACACCCACATGTTAATGAATGGAAGTACACGCCTCGGTTGCATCAGATTCAGAAACTCAATCTCAAAATGCAGTAAAGACAAGCAAGAGCTTGGGAAGCCACTACCAGGAGCAGGGGGAGGCTCCAGAACACTGGTTTGGGAGGATTTTAAGATATGACTTCAAAAGTATAAACCAAAAATAGGCAATAGAATTGCCCCAAACCAAATGCTCCTACATAGCTCAGGAAAATATAAGTCGTCTGTGGAGAGACCTGGGCCCAGCCTGGCAGATGTCAGGCAGGAATGGAGGAAGAAATGGAGTCCCTGCCTCCCAAAGTGGCTTAAGCACGATTAGCTTCAAAAGAAAACTCATTCGATGTGGCACAGCATGGAGCTACTTACAAACTACCTGGAAAGGGTGGGTAAAAAAGGATCAACAGACCAGCAAACACCTGATGCTTCAGAGCTCGGGCTCCTCATCCTGATAGCACCGTTTCCTAGCTATGAAGGCGGAGGGTCAACCGACCTCTGGGGCCACAGTCTACTGAGTTCCTTGCCAAGCCACCAGGGCAATGACGCCTGTCCACCTGAGCCCATTGCCCACAGGCTGGGGTGAGAACCTCAGTGGGTCCATTCTCAGGGTGTACCATGGCCTTCCAAGGCTTGCAGAGTCAATTTCTGGACTGAGTAGAAGGAAGATGATGAAGACTAAGGAGGCTGCCAAGCTCCCTCCAGCTCAGCTGTGACACTACTGACTGCTACTCCGAGACAGAGACAAGGAATCATCATGTCTGCAGACTTGGAGGCCTCTGTCCCCTGACCAGGGCCAGCATCTGTGGGTGCCTCAGTGCCTCATCATGGGGTTCCCCCAAGAGCTGCTTTGCCTCAGGCGCAGCCCCAGCACCTCTGCAGATCCTTTGAGACCTTGCAGTGTGGAGAGAGAAAGGGAGAGCTGATTCCCACTAGGAAAGGACAAGGCCAGCTTGCCCGTGTGGCCAGGAAATACAATGTACCATGGAAGTGCATGCTGCAGGGGCTGTGTCCCCAGGAGGGAAGCGCTGGAGGCAGGACCTTCAGGAGGTGAGTGGCCTTGGTGCCCCAGAGGGCCCTCTGGGGTCTGTGACCCAGCCCCTCCTCTCTCTCTGTGTCCTGGCCAGGACCTGACAGGTTCCTCCTGTCCCATTATTCTTACCATTGCTTCCCCACAGCTCTGTAGAAGTCTGCAGAGTGCACCTCTCTGCTGGTTGACAGAAACTCTAAAACTGGGCCACCCTGAGCCTTTTCTGCTTGTGAGCTCACAGCTCCTTATTTTGGCACAGTGACAGGGGCCAGGCTGACACAGGGTCAGTGGGGTCTCTGAGCCGTGAGCCCAAGAGGATCTTCGGTGTCCTCAGGCAGGAACAGCATCCTAAAACTCTGCATCTGCCCTCTCTGGGCTCCTGTACCACCTCCTAGCTCCTCTCTGCTAGCCTGTGAACACAGGATTTTGATGACTTGGATGACAAGAGCTCTCAACCTGTCCTTTTCTTCACCTGGCCAGCACCTGTGCCAGCCCCAGGTTCCCAGAAGCCACGCTGTTGCTTGCCTGTAGTATTCTAGCTGATTCACAGAGAACTTACAACTCACAGAGATGGAAATAAAAAGTGATGGTATTTATCAGCCCTGGAGCCTCGAGTGCCCTCGCCTTGCCAGTCCTCTGGCCTTGGATGGTGTTTGTCATAGCACTTTTTTCTCACTGGGACTTAGGTTCATCTGAAGGAGCTGCTCCATCCTTAACTGTGGGGGAATTCTGACCACTCTCTGATGGTGTGCAGCACCTTTCCCTCTATGACAAGCCGCTCTGGCTCCCAGATAGCACCATCTTCCCACCATGTGCTCAAATATCTATCTGTCTACCCTATTTGGAGCTGTTCTCTGCCCTGGTACAGCCTAACTTGCAGTGAGTCAGGAGGGGTGGGAAGTGGCTGCCTCCTTTCTCCTCCCTACCTGGTGCAGGGCTGGTGAGACTGAAGCACCGCCACCCCAGGCCAATGGTGAGTGAATTGGACTTGCTGTTGGAACTAAGTGGAGACCACAGTGTCGGCTAGCCTCTGGTTTCGCAGTGGTGTGCTAAGGACTCTGTGTGTGAGTCACCTGGGCCTGAAGGCTGAGGCCACCTAGGGAGGTAGGGTCCTGGTGTTGTTGTTGTTGTTGTCCCTGGGAACAGGAGGTGTCACCAGAGACTGGCCTCTGTCCCTAGCCCTGCACCCAGCACAGAGGCCCTAGCCAGAGTCTCTCCATCTACCCAGCAGCCATTTGGGGAGGAATTGGCCAAAACAGTTCAACCCCAGCTACCTTCTGGGGTCCCTCAGATGCATAGGAAATCTGAGTCCTCTGTCCACATCCAGTACCCGAGAGAAGGTGGCTTCAGGGAGAATGGCAGGGTCCCCTCTGGCTGGCTCTGCAATCTGTCCCATCTCATCCTCAGACCCTGCTGGGCCGGGTAGACCAGGACATAAATTCTCCATGGATTCTCATGGGAGGAAGGGGAAGACAGAGCAACAGAAAGAGCTTCTCCTCACAAGTGGTTTTCTTCCTAGAGCGACCTCTTGCTCTCCCCACTCTTGGGTACCGAGCAGCCACAGTGTGGAGGGTGACCTTGGGGGACAGGTGGAAACCAGCTCCCTTGTCAGGTCTCTCAGGTGAACGCCAGCGTGGGTGTGGAATGCGTGACCCTTGGGGGCCACTTTCCCTCAATTCTGAACCAGCCTCAGCCACAGTTGTAGAACAGTGAGGAAAACTGCATGACACCTCCAAGCACCAGCACCACCTTCCCAGGACACCAGCGATCTGTGGCACTTCCATCAGGGGCACACGAGAAGAAGCAACAGCACTCTTGTAAGTGTCCTCCAGCACCCTGTAGACAACCCTCCACTGTCTGATTTGATCACTTATGCACTTAAAAATTATTAGGATGAGCCTCCAGTGCCTGAGTCCCGTGGCTCACGGGTCGGCACATGTGCATGACACGCACCAGTGCGACCCCTTTTCCCCTCCATCTCCTGGTCCTTTCCCGCCTGCAGAAGGTCTACCTCATTGCTTCCTGTCCGGCATTTACTTTGCTCATTAAATTGCTTATATTTGGGCTCTCATAGAAGAGAAACCATGTGAGGCCTCAGCTCGCACATCTGACTTACCTCCCTTTGCACCATGGTCTCAGCCACTTTTCTACAAGTGACTCCAGGTTCGCCCTCCTGTGGCACAGTGGTGCTCCGTGGCATGTAGAACCCATGTTTTCTTTATCCATTCCCCTGCTGGTGGGTGAACAGGCAGCTCCCAAGATTGAACTACCATGCATTGCGCTACCTCAAACACAGGCATGAATGCCATGTGAAATCGCCAAAGTCACCAGCCTATAAGGAAGGCAACATTCTCCTCATGTAGCAGCTGAAGAAAGGTCAGGCTCATCAAGTTAAGAAATCACCCCAAGATTGCTCAGCCTCCATGAAGCAGACTGGGGCAGTGCATGGACCTCACAGGATCTCCTGCTCCACATCGCCCCTCTCCAGCTGGAGGTGAGTAACTACCTTCCAGGCCTCAAGGTCACACAGCCAGTTGCTGGGCCACGTACAGGCTGAGGAGGATAACAGAAGCACACAGTATGGATTGCAAACTATTATGCCAAGCTTTCAACTCCGGCATCCATCACACCGCCGAAGGCTCTGTCCTGCACACAGCCCCTGGAGCTTTTCCCTGCTCCTTGGAAAGCACTGAGAGAGGAAAACTTGTCCTGCTCTGTAGAGGCCTCCCCACCTCTGCAGCTCCATTTGCATTTCAGAAAGCAAGAGGGTTGGAGGACATGTTTGCCTTCCTGGGCTCAGCCAGCCCTGCCCTCCAAGGATGCTGTCTCCCTGGGGAGAGCTCTGAACAGCACCCACCCACAGTGAGGAAGCCAGCTGCACCAGGGCCTGGCCTTGGCAAGGTGGCAGTACCGCTCCCTCGGAGGCTTTCACTTCTTCCTTTTGCAGATGGAGGCCTCCACTGGAGGTGAGGCAATCACTCCCTGTTCCACACAGCTTAGTCAATTCTCAACGCCCTGCTGCTCTTGTCCTTGAGTCAGACACCTGCCTGAGAGTGCCCATCGGACCCACAGGAGGCGCTGGTGGGGCGTAGGACAGAGCAGGTGCACGTGCCCTGCAGACACAGGAAGCTGCACCCTGTGCCTTTGAAAGTGTGCAGGGAATCTCTAACTGGGTGCGCATGTTCTTTGACCCAGAGTTCTACTCTCGTGTACACAGGTGATACAGAAAATGTTCCTCACCGCAGCCTCCTTCTCCCCAGCAAGCCATGACCAACCCCAGAGGCAGTGGTTGAGTCCTCCATAGTGCACCTGAGGTGCAGTGGGTCCCGTGTGGCCATCAGGGGGACGGCACACTGACACAGGTCACATTTGGGTGCAGCGCTGGACAGCAAGCATAAGACCATGGCAGCAGACAACATGGCCATCCCAGAGCCATGCCTGGCCGGCACGCAGGCAGGCAGGTGTGGCAGCTCTGTCTCCGCTTTTGTTTTGGCTAGCGCTTAGGACCTCTTCCTGTCTATCGGCCTTGGCATTCTGCCCCCAGCTTGCCCAGAAGTGTTGCGTCAACCAACCCAACATGGTCTAGGACCCAGAGAAGAACAGGCCCGGGGTGCACACTCCATCTGTCACTCTTCAACTATGACCTTGAGCTAAGAACGCTTGGGATTGCACACCTGCAGTGAGCATGCTCGAGGGGTGTGCTCACCCCGAAGTGCTTTCCTACATGGACACATACAGATTCTCCAAATAAACTCCCCATGCCTCACTTCCCCAAGGAGGGCACTATCTGCACAGAGACCTATCCGCTGTACTGTACAGAATCTTTATCTGCTCTGTTGTCTTCTCCCTGTGGTTATCTGCTTCATATTCATCAGAGGGGACCTTGTGGCCTTAGGGTACACAGCCACTCTCCAGGAAAAGCTATTAAAATCTTAATAAAATAAAACTCTTAAAATAAAATTCTTTCTTTTTCTCTTTCCCCAAAAGTACAAAGATGGGGAGAGAGAGAGAGAGAGAGAGAGAGAGAGAGAGAGAGAGAGAGAGAGAGAGACATACAGAGAGACAGACAGAGGGAGAGACAAAGACAGAGGCAGAGAGAAAGAGACAGAGACAAAGGGAAAGAGATAGAGACAGAGAGATAGAGAGACAGAGAGAAAGAGAAAGAGAGAAGTGTCAAACCTGAAGATTAAATCTAAAGAGAGTGAGCCAGGCTTCCTGCTGCTGACGCCAGTCTAAGGAAGATCAGCTCAGGATGACAGCTGTGACTGCAATTTTCTTGGCACTGCTGGGGCTCACAGCAGAACCGGGAGCCATGATTTTTGAAGAGCTGAGGCCTTGAGGAAAGAGGCGCTAAGATTTTCACTACCAGAATAAGGAACCAACAGAGAATCCCATTTCTCCATTGTGCTAGATGGAAAGAAAAATCCCCGAGAGCTTAAGCCTCCAATCTGCACTACGTGTGATGAGGAAGACGGGCCACGCGCTTTCCCAGCGGTTCCCTGATCTTCAAGTACAAGTAAACCTGTGCTTGCTCCTCTACTAGCGATAGATTTGGACAACACAGGTAAACTAACATCAGGGCACTTTTAGAGGACATTTCTCTAACCCACATGGCACTAGCCAGGAAGCAAGTCCCCTAAAACGCTCAGCTAACAGAAAAATAACTGCAATTGCTTCAGCTAGTGACTCACTAGGGGGCTGACAGAGTGGATGGAACCATGAGTCCCAAATATCGGCAAGAACTTGAGGTCAGAGAACAGTGCGAGACCCTAAAAATGTTTAAAATGAGTGGGAGGTGAGATAGAAGGGTAGGAATCATATGAAAAACAGAACTCTGCTCTGTTGTGGGTGGGGGCTAAGAACATAGTTTCAAAAAGAATGAAATATGGTTTTTGGATATTAAAAATATAGTCTCAAATTCAAAGCAGGTTGCAAGTTTAAATATATTTTATCTCTATAGCCTTCTTGAACCTTAGCATAGTGGTAGTGAAAGAATTAAAATTGTACAAGCCGAGAAAGCAGAGAGACCATAGCTAATATCAGATGAGAAATGAGAACATCATTTAGCCAAGCAGAACCAACCTTAGAAACTGAAAAAGCTGAGTGAGTCTCCTGGTCCTGAAGAAAAGTAATCTAAAGAGAAGCAACACAAAAATGAACAACGAAACAAAATGCTAATGTGCATTTGCAAATCCCCAGGGGAACTTTAAAATATTGAGGTCACCATGGCTAGGAAGAGAAGGGAGTAGACACAGAAATCAGAACTCACTGAAACTTCAAAGAACCCTTATTCCTCCCTAAATTCCTGATCAACTTCACACGGCCAGGGGCATCCCTCTCCCCCAGTTTAAGTGGAAGAATTTACTACCTATGAAATTGAATTAGAGGAACTCCATACTGCTACACATGAGACACAGCGAAGGTTAGAATAGTATGAAAGTTTACAAAATGGAGACAGGAGAGAGGGATGCAGGGAAGGAGACAGAGAGACAGTGACACAGAGACAGAGAGAGACACACAGATAGAGAGACAGAGATACAGACACAGAGAGAGAGACAGAGAGACAGAGAGACAGAGAAAGCTAAAGCATCTCAGATACCAGCACTCACTCTTTACTCACCACTCAGCAGAGTCCACCATGAAATAACATTAACCCATGTAACTGGATCCATATTTCACACATCAGTACTAAGCATCAGCCACAAATAATCCATGTCAAACGGACATGTGAGACCTGAACTATGCAACATCTATGACTAAGAATCAACTGGATGAACTGAGAAGCAGGTACAACAGGAGGAAATACAGAGGCACATCAATAGGAGACATGGAAATCAGATATCGAAAAGATAAAGGCAATGCAGAATAGACAGGGCACAGAGCACGAGAGACCGATGAGCTTAGCCAGAGGCCTGATGTAAATGTAACTCAAGGGCAGGGGCAGGGGAGAACCAGGGGACGAGGGGGAAGGACTGCTGGGAGAGGCAATGGCTACTAGCATCCCGATCTTGTGAAAGATATTAAGCATATTTCCTTTTTTTATTACTTTCAATAAGAGACAACAACATGAGATCCCCAAAACATGTCAGTAGCACAGTCGCAACAACTGACACACTGCATATTACTGTCCTCATAAAAGCTATACTCTTTTCCTTTTTTTTCTCAGCAACATCAATAGGGAGGTGGGTCATGCCCACACACTGTACTCTGTAGAACGATTGTGAGGACAATATGCAATATGTCAACTTTCAAAAAAAAGAAAGGGGAAAAGAAAAAAAAAAGTAATGTTGATTTAAAAGTGTTAATGTTTAATTGTTTGATCAATCTTATATACCTATATGTATTAATCTAAACTGATCTGAT